>NMRB01002321.1:51256-83486 GCA_002633025.1 Notospermus geniculatus
ATACCATGGTGAAAATAGAATTTAACCATGGTGAAATAATTTTACCATGGTGAAATAATTTTACCGTGGTGAGATATTTGGATTATTATGGTAAACTATTTTACTATGGTAAAAAGTTCTTTCACCATGGTAAAAGTTCTTTCACACCATGGTGAAGTTTACTGAGAATCACACATGATTTTACCATGGTGAAATTACATTGTATGCAGGAAATTACAAAGTTTTATAATCTTATTCCATGACATCCTTAGGTCCTTCAGGAGATGATCTCTTGGATGAGTAGATCCCTGGGTTTGATCGCCCTTTTATTCGTTGGTGTTGGGGCGCCGAAGACAATAGATGGTTCGCCCGGCTGAGGTGGAGTCGGTGAGAGGTTTACTTGTTCGTTGTTTTTCATGCTGTCTGCTCATGAAAAGCATGAAATGTTTGACACTTGACTTGCTTTTAAAAGTGGAATATTTCCCCAAATTGGTGACGAACCGCGATTATCTATTGTGTATTTGTTCATTGGATATTTCAAGACTGTGAAATTTATGCCGAACAAAGTTCCTATAGGCCTATCCTATATCATTGGCTGTTAATTTTGGATTCAATTTGGATCGACTGTGACCAGGTCAGGTGACGATTTGTGATTCTGCTAGCCTAGCCTAGGCCTATTTTAAGCAGATACAAAGTAGGACCATCACCCTAGCCTAGGCCTAGGCCTATCAGCCAATAGGCCTACCATGAATTGGGGTCATCTTGACATTATGAGGCTGACTGTGCACATAGGCCTACATCTGCATGCATCCTGCCAAATCGAACAGTTTTGAGCAGTAGGCCTAGGCCTAACTCTGTCTGAGCAAAAGGCTTCAAGGCCTAGCCTATACTAGGCCTTCCTACACTACAGCGTGCGCCGTGTAGGCCGGCCTCCGAACATGTGCACTAGGCCTATAGGCTATGTCTACCGGTAGCCTATGACGTAGGCCTAGCCTAGCTAGCTAGGCCTATGCATGACTTAGCATGCTTAGGGCCTACACTTCCTACAGCGTGTAGGCCGTAGCTAGGCCCCCCTATGTGAATAGGGCGAGGCCCCTTGCGTGTTACATTTACACTATAGGCCTACAGCTAGCTACATGTAGGCCTATGCATGGCGTGCATACGTAGGCCCATCGTAGGCACGGCCTAGCATGCCTAGGGCCTACATGTGCACAGGCTAGGCCCTTATTTACGTCACATGTGCCTACACTACAGCGAGCTAGGCCTATAGCGTGCATGGGCCATCATAGGCAGATCTAGGGCCTACTCAACACACAGGCCTTAAATAAGGAGGTTTAGAAATCAAACAATAAACGTAAACTTTACGACAACGTTCCAGGGCAGGTGTGAAAGGAATCCAAGTCCCCCTGGAATCTAAGTCCGGTCTTATTGTCACGGACCGACCGCTGTCGGTTACTCAAAGAATTCTGTTTGTTTGATGTTCGCCGCTAATTACCATGCTGTTTCGGGCGCGTGTCTGTTGGACTGCGGGCGCAATTCGGAAGCGTTAGGGAGTTTCACGGTCGCACTTCGGGCGATCCTCGGCCGCTCCGCGGGCGCTTCTCGGGCGCACTGCGGGCGTTTTTAAAAACGCCCGAGGAACGCCCTAGGATCGCCCGAAGGCGCCTTAGGTTTTTCCTAGGGCGCATGAGAGGTATCTTTCAGGCAGTACTGTAAGCAGTGCGAGAACTACTATTTTCACAGCAACTTGCTGTGCAAAAGTAAATAATTTACATGTGTTCAAAATTTACCACGTGGTGAATAATTTACATGTGTTAATAATTTACCACGTGGTATATTTTTGTAAGGGAGGCCTTCCGTCGTCGTAGGCGTAGGCCTAGGCCTAGCCTAGACATGCACCACTCACTGCAGAAATTCAATCAGAGAATCTGCTGTTCTGTGTGCTGGAGTGCTGTGCTGTGCTGCTGCTGTGTGCTGCTGTGGCTGTGCTGATCCACCATCACCATGCATGGACATAGGCCTGGGCTACCGTAGGTGCCTTGGCTTAGCTAGGCCTAGGCGTGTAGGCCTAGGGCAAGGAAGGGGGCCTACCAAGCTTGGCCGGCTAGGCCCTAGGCCTAGCCCGAGGCTGTGTGTGCATGTAGGCTAGGCCTAGGGCTTATAGGCCTATTGGCCAAGCTAGGCCTAGCCTTGCTTGGTTGGTAGGCTATATCGGTAGGCCTATTGGGCCATAGGCAGCCTACCCAAGCCAATAATGCCTATCAATAAACTAAGCTAGGGATGCCTAGAGTAGACTTGTTAATACAAGTTTGTATATGTCTATCTTTGCAGTTTGAATGTTAAGTAATCAAGTCCAAGCCCTTCCCCTACCAGTACTACCGGGGTATGTCGTCAACTAAAAAGAAAAGTGTTGTTTTCAATGAGGATATTGATATGAAACTGATGAGAGAGGTGGTGGCCTGTGACCCATATAGTAATCCTCAGATGTGGTTTACTGTGGCTGAAAACCTTTCTAGATGCCTTGATCTTGCAAGGCCAGCAACAAAGAGGACGGTGCAAGAGAGAATGGATCGCCGCCTTCTGAAGTTGAAGTCAAAAGAGGCAGCATCTGGGAAAAAGTGAGATTTTTAGCAGTAACGTTAGGCCTAGCAACAGTTTTATTGTCACTGGCTTCCACATGTATAAAGTTGCCTTCTTCTTCTTCTGCAAATGACTTTTCCATCACAACTAACTGCAATGTTTGGCACATGCATTGCTGATCCAAAATGAAAGAAATGATGAATTTGTAGTCATAAATTTATCCCCAGTGAACTGGTGCAAAAGACTACAGATGAAGAATTGGCTATCATGATTTGCATTTCAAATCAAATGAACGTGAGTACACCCTGCGTTGAATATAGTTTTACTTTGTTTCAGATCAGGAGTGACTGAGGAGTACACAGAGTATGACAGTTTACTCGTTGAAATTAGTGGTCTGGTGGAGGAAGCCAAGGCACTGCAGGCAGCCAAGAGTACTATTCCCAAACATAAGAAAGAACAGGAGAATTTGATGAAAGGGCGTGAAATCCGTGATGCTGCTATGAGAGCCATGGTGAAAAGAAAACTTGTGAATGAAAGTGATGAAAATGAAGGTAATATTTTTTTTCATAACTAAATGAGTTTATATAATCAGTGCAACATTGGAGACTGTTTGGTCCCCTCCTAAACTTCCCCATTTTGATTGGAAACTGGTAGGCCTACTTTCATACTTGGTACTTTATGATTGGTTCTTGATGTTGCAATTTCCTATTCCAGTAACCAGTGGTGATGACCAAGATAGTGATTCCGAATCAACTGAAGGTACAGAAAAGACTCCACGTACATGTAAGAACAAGAAGAAGAAATGTAAGTATTACTTTTTTTCATGTGATACAAAGAAAATGCGATGATTGTGTCTTCAAGTTCCATGACCTCTGTCACTTTCGATCCAAGTGTTTGGACGTCGGGAGTTCCTTTAGTATAAGTATGCTTAAGCACATCAAATCAAAAATTTTGAGGCTGATGGATTGAATTGACTGGACTCTGATGTTAAGTTTTGTTGGAGCATAAAAGGAATTCAAGGGTCAAATCTATCAGTTGGTTCCTTTGTGCAACAGTATTTTGATTTTCTTCTTTAAGTACATGTATATGGAACGAAAAAAAATGAACATGACAGGTGGTTGAGGTTTGATGCAACAGCAAGCGAACATGAGATAACATCATATGTCTTTATATGCTGCTTCATTTGTCTATTTGCAATTGCAGCACGAAAGAGCTCCAGGAATGAGACAAGAGATCCATTGTTAGAAATTTTGAACAAAAAGCTTCAACTTGATGCTGTAAAAGAAGAGCGAAAGCAAGCTGAATTGGTTAAAAGGAGGAATGAAAACCAAATGCAAATACAAATGCTGAAAATGTTAATAGAAAGTAAAAAGTAGGTTGTGTTGTTGAATTAAGGCGCCGCTCCACGTGATAGTTTTCTATCGAAAGTTTGGTGTCAGATAGTCAATTATTGCTGTCAGGCAGCAAAAATTGCTGTCATACAGTACTGTATGACCATGCGTATGACAGCAATCACTGGCTATCTGACACCAAACTTTCGATAGAAAACTGTCACATGGAGCGGCGCCTTTGCGGTAGTTGTTTTTGGACACTTTTTGGTCAAGTGTGCTGCGATGTTGTCTCAGGACTGTGTTTTTGAGTGCAGCCACTGTGTATCTCATCTTGTTCTTGTTTTTTTATCTGTCATGTTGGTTTCCAACTGTTATTGTAGTGCGGCTGTCTTTGTTAACATTCCTGTACCATGGATTTACTATATAGATACCTCCATGCCTATGCCTGTACCTAGTCATGTCAGGTGTGCTTTCAAATAAAGGTGTATTTGTGCACCAAGATTGAGAACAAATGCAATTTTCTTGTTATTTGGCAGGGTTCTTCATCTTCTCACATGATGTTTCCAAAATTCACGGCCCTCTATAATGAAAATTAAATTGGTGCAACTACTCAGCTGTTCAGCACACAAGTTTAAGTAGTATGTGTGAAATAGTATCGAGCACGACCTAACTACATGTATTCATCGTTATGCCCCTTGCTCTGTCCCGGTGTGAAGGGAAAGAGTGTCCTAGGAAAAACTCTCCAGGGAACAAAAGATCCTATTGTTACATTCTAATCTCTGGCGATTGGTTTCTATACCCATGCCGCTAATTCCGTCATTCAACGATAGAAGTGGACACTTTTTACTGGGGGACAATCTTTACTGCTGCACACCTGTTGTGCCGCCTTTCCACTGCTGAGAACTCTGCTTATACATGTACATGTACATTACCGGTTGCCTGAGAAGGTGACAGGACCGGTACTTATGTCTTGTACTAACCCAAAGATGACAGGCCTACCAGCCAAGACATTTTAGTCCACACCAAGAAGTCAATAGAGGGAAATTCTGTACAACTAGAACAAATTTTGTGTACATTTCGATCCGGGATCCGTGATAAGTTGCTGATCTCAACCTCCCTAATCAAGAAAAACAAGATTTAGTCAAATCAGATAAAGGCTTTATTCCAAATTGTCAAGAATAAACAAAATTGTCATCAACGCAGGCCAATTGTCACCCACACAGCAAAATTGAGTCGTAATGTGTGCAGAAGATCGAAAGTGAGACCAGACAACAGTTACAGAAATAGACAAAGTCAAAGCTTTATTCCAAATTGTCAAGAGTAAACAAAATTGTCATCAACGCAGGCCAATTGTCACCCACACAGCAAAATTGAGTCATAATGTGTGCAGAAGATCGAAAGTGAGACCAGACAACAGTTAAGGCTCGTTTCCACTAGAGCGGATTTCGCCGCGTCTTGCGGCGAGCGGAGCGGTTTTCACAGGCATTTGGATAATCAATAGGCTATTGTATTGTTAAACCATCGAAGGATTATCCAAAGCCCTGTGAAAACCGCACCGCTCGCCGGAAACCGCCGCGGAATCCGCTATAGTGGAAACGGGCCTTTACAGAAATCGACAAAGTCAAAGGGGCTGGGCAGAAATGAAGGGTTGTTACAAGTTCGGCATAACTCTGCAAACTACTGTTTCGATTTACTTGAAACTTGCACAGATTATGCTTTGTACTGAATGATTAACAATTATGATGACATAAAAACAATTGCAGTGCTCTTTGCTAATTAAATTAGGGAGACAATGCCAGATTTCAGAGGCTAGAAAGATGAGGAATAGTCATTTTTTCACCACAGAATTTCACATGGGCCTGTGTCACATAAAATGCTAACAAGTAGGTGTGATATCTGTTTAATTATTTTAATTATTTTCTACAAAAAAATAGTACTTTAGACGTCTGGTTCACATGCCCTATACTGCAAGTTGAGCAAGCTTTTACAAAGCCATTCAACCAGTGAAACTGACCACAGGCCTGGGAACCAGTGATGTCATCCAAAATGACCCAATGGAACTGTGCACTGACAGCAGAAAATGCACACTTCACATGAATCACCTCAGGTTGGAATGTTGTTGTGTAAAGTATTTCAGCTTGTATTAGCAAGCATTACAGCGTGGCAGCATTACAGCGTGGCATAATGGTACATTCAATAGATCTGAAACCAAGGGACATGACATCACACATGCAACGAACAGTAGAATAGTTGGACAAATGACCCTCATGTCATGCGTCCTAACAACATTCCAATTGAAGGTAATTCATGTGAAATGTACTCTCAATGTATAGTTTGATCGAGTCATTGTGGGTGAATCAGTGGTTCCCAGGCCTGTGGTCAGTTTTCACATTGGTTTGAATGGCTTTTGTAAAAGCTTGCTCAACTTGCAGAGGTAAGGCATTTGAACCCAAAATCGAAAATACATTTTTTTTGCAGAAAGCAATTAAAATCATCAACTCATATCACACAACCTTGTTAGCATTTTACGTGACATAGGCTATGTGAAATTCTGAGGTGAAATAATGACTATTTAGCTGAAATACAGAACATGGCAATACAATACAACATACATGTAAAGTACTACTTTGAATTTTTTTATTTTTTGGTGAACTCAAAACCCTGAAATCCGGGTATACCCTGAGGACTTTCATCCCTGATTTCTTGTCTTCCTAGGCCTCTGAAATCAGGCATTGTCTCCCTAATTAGGAAAGAGTAATGCATTTGTTTTTGTGTCATCATAGTTGTTAATCATTCAGTACAAAGCATCATCTGTGCAAGTTTCAAGCAAATCGAAACTGTACATGTAGTTTCAGAGTTATGCCGAAATTGTAACAACCCTTCATTTCTGCCCAGCCCCTTTCACAAAGGACAGACAATCTGAAATCAACAAACCGTTGGTGTCACCTTGGGTCTTTTGCTGTGCTTGGTCACAGTTGTTTTAATAACAGAGTTCCAATAGGACTTTGATGTGACACAGTCAAATACTTCGCATTATCAGGCTTGCTTACTGAACATATTCTTCTAGAGTTGGTGGTTCAAGTTCAAAATATGAAGCCACTTCTGCCCCATACAAGCATGTATGCATGTTTGGTAGCAAGGCACTTAACAGGTATTGAGTGCCAACTGGCTGCAGATAGAGTTTTTGGTTCTTTTTGTAATCTAAAAATGCCCATTCAGAAATGATTTTGCCAAAACCCCATTCGACAGCTACTCGTGCAAATGATATGGACCGATTAAATTCCTGTTGGTCAGGAGTGACTTCAGCTCCTCGATATGGTGGAATAAGTTCAGGTCTAATGGGATAGGCAGGGTCTCCATAAAGAGCCAGAGGCTGACCATCACGTTGAAATTCTCCGATGGCATCCAAGATTCCACTCTCTCTGAGCAACGCTGCATCATGCCTACGGCCTTCCACGGGACCAAACATGTTTGCAATCATTCCATTGGGGACAATTATGGATTGGTACTTGAGGCTATGCACTCTCTTATGTCCATTGTACACCAAACGTTGGTTATAAACGGGTCGACATATTGGTCTCACTGTCCCATCAATGAAACCCCATACATTGTCCATGGCAGCTCCTTTGGCATGAATAGAGTCAGCAAAATTGCCCAAATTGTCCACCAACCATGGTTGATTGAAATCATGAATTAAATGTCCATGGGCATCTAGAACTAAGGCCAGCCTTTTTTTATACCTTGGTGCTCGGACCCGCCGACGATGTATTTTCCGAAATTGAAAAAAAATAAATTTTTTTTTCTTCAAATTCTCGGATCCGCCGATGTCCAAATGACTGAAACTGGAAAAAAAATAATTTTTTATTATTTTTTTTATTCCGCCCGCCGCCTCTTGGATCCAAACTCCAAAATTTACATTTTTGTTTTGGTCCGAGTCGGCAGCAGAGGTACAATCTCGTACCCAGAGTTCAACATTCCATGAGGAATAATGGTGGCGGCCTCTTCAGATTCATGATGCTTATCCATCAGTACAATTACGGTGTTCTTTCTACTGTGTCGCTTCAAATGACCATGCTGGTTAGTTGATTTGTATGATCAGCTGCGGAAGCTCCACTCTGATTTTGCACGCAGTGAGTTAGTTTAAAGACAGGAAATAAATATTTTTTTTCAAATAAATATTTATCTTTATTTCTTCCTCCGACATCTCTGAGATCCGCATTTTATTTGAGAATCACAAAAACAGCCTGAAAATAATTTTTTATTTTTTATTTTTTTCCGCCCTCCTCTCCTGAATTGTCACTAGAGATGTCCGAGCACCAAGGTATAAAAAAAGGCTGGCCTAAGTCACCAACCGTTTGGGCAATCATTGATATTGTTGTGCGTGGTCTCCCAAATTCCTTTTGAAGATCAGATATTCGGTTGGGATAACACATCCTCCTCAAAAAAATGCACAACCCCTCAACATCAGTTGTCACAGTCCTATCCGCGCAAATTATCTTGTCTGGCAAATTCAAAACGGTTAACAGCCTGTGAATGTCATGTTTGTGAAAACGGAAATTTGCTTTCACCTCTGCATCAGAAAGTTCACCTAAGTCAAATCTGGGATAGTTCAGATAAATTGGAGGGTCATAGGTTGGTTGGCCAGAGAGATACAAAGATACGTCACAATCATGGTCAAATATTGTAGAAATGAGCATTTTCTCCCGTAGTGACAAATATTTTCGATTCCCTCTCAAGAGTGCAGCCATCTCGTGTGTTCTTAAAAATCTTGATCAATCATGCATCACTGAAGAGTAAAGCCTGAAAATAAAAAGGACAAGAATTCAATTTTCTCCCTTCATATATTAGTAAGATTGACAATGAAATTTACACTGTATGTTATGGTAATGTGATCTGGCTGTGATGTTTTCTTTAAGAAATACTGACAAACTCAACCTGGACATCTCTGCATCAGGATTTGTTTGGAGTGCAAAAAATCCTGACAATCAGTTCATCACTTATAAATTTCATTAATCCAATGCATACCTTCACCATTACTGACTTTCAACTTACAAACTACTCTACTCGCTCTTCTACTCATCTAGAACTCACCTTTTTATTGACATGGCACTGCATAAACAGGACCAGTATGTGAGGATACCGGGGGGGGGGGGGGNTTGAGAGTATACAGAGTGACACAGCCAGGGATTGAACCCGCAACCTTCCGATCACGAGTCCAACGCTCTAACCATTGTGCCACCGCGCTCCCCATGTTGTTGTAGATATCTAACTGGATCCAGTGGAAGATGCTTTTTTCCATGAAGAGACAGAGTAAATGGACAACATTGTGCCGAATTGAAGATTCCCCTGAAACATACTGCTTGAGGCACCTACCCACAGAGAGGTTTCTTGTGAGCATTGGTTCTCTGTTGGCAACTCAACTATGAGCAGTCGATAGTGTCATTCATCCCTGCGTAAGCCATAAGGAAAATGGTCAACTGTGAACCAACTTCCATAAGAAAACTCTCCATGGATAGACACCTTCAGGCCCGGCCACCACATTAAAACTCTACACCTCAGAACCTAGTAGTAGCCTAACCACAAACAGAATTGCCTGAAACATACAGGCCTACCACATCAAAACTCCTGTAGACCAAGACAAACAAACTCTTCTGCAGACTACGCCTGAACTCCTCTCATACCAAGTTCTTGCCAACCACAGACAGTATGTCATGGCCATACCAGACCATCACTCACAGCTCAATCAATGACCAAACCCCGGTAGAAAAGCTACTGGATGAGCATGACCACCTGTACCGTGCATCACCTGTCTTCAGCCCCCAGTGGCTGAGACCAGAGCAACCAAGCAATCAAGCAGAAGGTCATCTATTGTCACACCTGGCAATCATGATAGAAACTTTCCAACTTGAGCAACACCAACAATGGTTTCGGCAGATGATCATCAATGCCAGTTGTACACCTCAAGGGAACTCTTGTGTACACTCCGGAACTCTGGATATTGTCCTTACCGATGAGAAAGAAAGTTGCAAATATAATGGTGATGGGAACTGTGGTATATACACAGACAATGGATCACACAACCTGTGACTATACAGATAAGGAAAGAACTTTCATTCTTCAGAACAAACACTGCAACTCTTGATAATCGAAGGCAAAATGGCCAAAAGAAAGTGCCAACACATTGGAGTTTTCTTGCAAATAGACGATTCTCAAATTCGCTGATCTGTGCACTTCCACCGAAATCGCAACCAGAACCTCAATCTGAAACCAGCTGACGTGACGCAATCCATGATTCAGCAATGGTTGACTCTGATGCAACGTCTTCGAAGTCACTGTCGTGGGGTTGTCTGCGTCACGTCATTCAGGTTCAGACCGAGGTTATGGTTGCGATTTCAGCGGAAGTGCACAGAGCTTTGTTGGTTACATCAATTTGAGAACAATGAGGAGGTCGCCTTTTCTCCACGGAAAGATGTCGCTGCGACCATATTAGGCCTTTTCATTGTCTTGAGGACGTAATCTCCGTGGCAATGTGAAGTGCGAGCATGAAGCCACAACGTCACGGCAGTGTGACGTTGACGTTCTGTACAACGTCACAGTGGAAAAGTGGATACGGTCGCAGCGCCATCAAATGGTAGAAAAAATTAAGCGACCTCCTCATTGTCTATAGCATGACTATAGTATGTTCTCAAAGAGTAAACTTTCAAATGGAATCTCCGCGAATGTACATAGATGTTGAAGAAATCATCAATTTAGAGTGAACAGCAATGAAATTCTCTGGAGGTTTCTTTCAAATGTTGAAGCCTAACTTGGTGATATGGTACCATGCAAATTTGAATGGATGGCCATCAATACTAACACATTTCACTCGGTGGTGGAAGACTCTCTGGGGACATAATGTTTGCTCCTCAAAATGAGGGGGAAATACCATGTACTGTTGGAATATAGAGCCACACCAGTGGTTTTTATTTTAGTGAGGAAGTTAAAGTACATTGGGTGATTTCAAAGTTGGTGTTAACACCAGGTGTTAACACTGACACCAACACTAACCCCCATCTCAACACCAACTTTGAACTCAAGCAGTGGTGTTGGTGTTAACACCTAGTGTTGGTGTTACCCAATTTCAAAGTTGGTGTTGAGTGTTGACAGCAACACCGACACCAACACCAACACCCATTTCAACACCAACTTTGAAATCAAGCAGTGGTGTTGGTGTTAACACCTGGTGTTGGTGTAAGCCCATTTCAATGTTAGTGTTGGGTGTTAACCTCAACACCGGGTGTTGAGCTAAACCGCAGCTGGTGTTTACTCCAATAAAATGTAATGGAGTTTCTGTTGTGTTAACACCCAACCCCTAGGGGTTAACACCAGCGTGATTTCAAAGTTGGTGTTAGTGTTAGGCCTGCATGCATTTACCTCAGAATTTGAATCAACTTGCTCTATTTGGGCAAAAATATAGGCATAAAGCTTGTTATCACCAAATAAGACATTTTACCTGATAAAAACTTGCGAAATCAAAGAAATTTGACCAAACCACAGCCAGCCAAACAACATGGATGAAAATCTGGGGATTCCCCAAGGTCAACACCAACACCGGTGTTAACACTGGTGTTAACACCGGTGTTGACTGGGACCTGGTGTTTTGGGCTTCTCTTCAACACCATCCACCAACACCCCGTGTAGAACAAACACCAGTGTTGACACCAGTGTTCCTACTCGGTGTCAACACCTGCCATGGTGTTTGGGGGTCCGGGTAGACACCAACACCAACACTGACACCCAACACTAACACCAACACCAACTTTGAAATCACCCATTGTAGTCTACCATTTGGGTTCAAGGCACCGACAGCAGATCTTTGGTGCAGGAATGCCATGCATCTTGTCAAGTGCATAAATGGTGGACTTTTGGGGGCTACGGAACATGATGGGTCACAACTCCTGAGAATACCTCCTTGCATACTCTACTCAAACTGTAACCAAAATTTTATATATGTACCTCTGAAATTTTTTCCTGAGACCAATAGATATCTTCAATGACTTCAACAGGTTCAGCAATCTCCCCATCCATGGTAAGAACGCCTTTCCCAGCCTCCATGCATCACTCTCTATTACCAAACCTACTGAATAAATCCTGAATTTTCAGAAAAGGACTACATCTACCACAGCAACGGGTCCTGATAATCCTGTCTTGCACTTGGTCATCAACAGGTTGGCTCCTGCAGAATACAAACTTCCTCCCAGGAGAAATGCAGAAAGGAAACGAAAATTCTACACCTCCAGATATTCTGCACAGATGCACCATCCAAGCCCTGTCCCACCCAAGTTATCCAAACTACAACTATGAACTCTAATCATTTCTCAGGCAACCCGAAGGAAGCCAGTATAATTGTCTGCCCTAAATCTCCTTTCTCAAATTTCCGATGCCCATCTCGGCCAATAAATAAGTTGGCGAGAACTAATACATCGAGTGGTGACAAGTGTATAAATTGCTCCACATAATTCAGAATTCTAATTACTCATCAAGCAGCATTCAACATATATTCCAGAGTTGCATCCTCGGGATGAGCATGCCCAGGAAGGATTTGTAACAGGCATGTCATAAGACACTGAAATCCACAACTGTAATGTAATATGGTACAGAGGATTATTCCAACAAATTAGTTTCGGTAATGATCATTTGGCATCT
This sequence comes from Notospermus geniculatus, assembly GCA_002633025.1. Lineage (NCBI taxonomy): Eukaryota > Metazoa > Nemertea > Pilidiophora > Heteronemertea > Lineidae > Notospermus > Notospermus geniculatus. Next base: position 63,832 of record NMRB01002321.1, read on the forward strand.
TCATCAGATCCCAAGAGGAAGAACACGATGGCCGGGCAAACAAAAGCCACATGACAATTGTAATTCATGAGGAAAGCCTTGCGTTGATGGAAATCATTCTTTCAACGCCACAAACGGACATTCATGTACTGCTTCCATTGCTGTAGTCAGAATTCTGTTAGAGTTTGGGAGTTATATAAAGACAAGATGTTTATGCTGTATGATGAGATGAGATTTGGCAACTTCTGCAATCACTTCTGTTGCCAACAAAGGTCATTCAAGCCTTAATATCGGTGATCCCCGAAACAACAGTTGCTTTTGGTAAGGCAAATGTTTATTGTCATTAAAATTCAGATTTCAAGGCACTCTGCTTTCTCATCATTTCTAAGGGACATCTTATCTAGAAAGCTTTATTTTGACAGGCTGAAAGAGTCAACACACCCACAGAATGAAAACTCCAAACTCTGTTCCACCATCTCAACCAACAACTGCAAAACTTACCATTTTTTGCTTATCACATGACTTTTTCCTTCTCAACATGAGGCTATAACCACACCAACAACAGGTTTCCAATTGAAATATTACCTCACAAACTGCAGCCTGATCTTGATGATGTTCGCAAAAAGCTGAAGCTGAGGACTTTCTATTCACAGATTCATGATAAACTAACAGGGCAGAAAAACGGCCAGTGTTAACAGTGGGGTGGGGTGGGGGATAAGATCGAGCCATTGTCAACAGACAAGAATAAGGGTGTGCAAGATACCATCATGAATTATTTAATGATAGGGTAAAATAACAGATAGTAAGCTGAAAACGTCTTTGTGGGCAAAAACAAGGAACTCTGACGAAGGAAAAATTGCAGTCAATCTGTCATCAACAACACCAATTTGGCAAGGAATGATCAACATGGCTTTTATAGTCCAAAACAAGACACAGTGTAATTGGAAAGATATCTATCATTTGAGGTGTTTTTCACCATTTTCAATTCCATTATCACCACAACAAAAACCATTACTTGTATGACTACACCATCATCATCATCAACAGACCACAAAATAACATTATCTTCCATTATTTCTTTTTTTATTCCACAAAAACTTCAAAAATAGCCACTCCGTCGCAAGCAGTAGCCCCAGCCCTCAATCAGCTGAAGAGTGTAATGTCATCCGATGGTGATGACTTGCAGTAAAGTTCGATTTAACACACCAGCAAATTCAAAATGGTGGCTGTGGCAGCCATATTGGAAATCAGAGCACAACCAAATCGATATGCCAACCCCAACATCCTCACCTAAAATGGTAATGAGTGGCTATAGAGTTTTTGATTAGTGTGTGACCATACTGGGTGTCTGAGCTCAGCCAAAATGAATAGGCGTTATGTAACCACACCACAAATGGTGATGACTGCAGTAGCATTTTTTATTACATGCATCGAATTCAGATTCAAGATGGCGGCTGTGGCGGCCATATTTGAAGCCCTTGATTTCTGAAGATGCACTAACATGATTGTGAACTCTTTTGGTAGAAGAAGTGTCTAGACGAAAGCCAACACGAGATTGACTGGCGAGATGCCGAGATCTCAACTAAAACACCCCCTCCATTTGAGTATTCACGATGATCTTAATACATGAGAGTCCCTTGACAATATCGAAGGAAATCTGATCTCGTCTCTTTTGTGCAAATATCTTCTACGAGTGGTGGTGTATTACTACAAAGTGCACCGGCACGATGCCTCTCCTCTACACAATTTTTACCTATGTCGCATATTCTGAACGTGGTTTCAGACCACAGTCTTTTAAAAAGTATCTCGAGTGGCTGTTGGTACTGTTCTTAAAGGAATTTCGAAAAATCTAGTCAATCAGGTAAGAGAACAATGGTGCAGAAGGCACTCCTTTGAAGGCATGAATTATTGGCAACCGATGTTGTGTTACCATTTTTGGCTCAGCTCTATCTAATATTTATTTGACATCGGTTATCTTGAGCACTTCAAAGAAGTTGTAAAAAGAATCGAAAATGAGATCTATAGATGATTGTTTGTTACATACTTAGACCGTGTTTGAAGTACGGGTTATATGACATTACCTAAACATGACATTACTCGGGAACATTTTTATTGATTTCCTGTTAAATCTATCGAGGTCTTAAAAGAACTGACTCATCTTGATATAAATATCATCAATATCCTGGCAAAGGGACAAAGCTGATTGAAACGTTCTGTTCTGTGCTTAACACTTGGTATGGTTAATATGGTAACAGGAGGGAAAGAGGCAAAGAATACAAGACTCCCACGCAGAGTGTAGAGTAATGCCACAATGCCAGCTTTGGAATGACGGAGATGAAAGTCATGACTCCAAATTCTTTCATATCATGCAATAGAGGTTAAATTTTGGTGATGCAAATCAGCAGAAACGTGGAACACATAATTAGCAGAGTGTAACTAAAGAATAAAGATCTGCAGGCAAAATTTTTCCAACATTTAGTATATCCATCTTATTGGACACAATCCCGTTGTCTTCTATTTTCAGGGAAAAGATGTTTCCAACATGTTGTTAAAATGTTGCTATACTTTCGTTGGCCTGTGATACAGGGTCAAAAGACCATGTTGCTCTTGAATGTTGTAAATGTTATTGCTAGGAAGAGTTGCCAGTGTTTTTTGAGCTTTATTTTGGATATCTTCCAAGCAAACAAAACTTTTAAAATAGTTCCATTTACTTTTGAAACATACTGTAGTTAACAACATGCCAACACATCAAGAGAGTGGGATGTTTAGTAGCATAAGAAAGTGTCAAGGGACTGTCGGCACTATCATCCATAGCTAGAACAATACGACAATGATAGATAAGGAAAAGTCAGCAGCCGACATCAATTACTTTGAACACAAGCAATGACAGGATTAGCCAATATCACAATGACATGGAAAAAGACTGTGGAGCTGGTGATGCATGTAATGAAAGTCCAATGGAAAAGAGACAATGGTTCCACAGGAATGCCCGATCAACTGGCAAGGAAAAAATTTCTACAGCTTGATTTGCCAGAGGAAAAACAAGCGTTCTGTCAGGCAAACAATGATCAGGCGGTTAAACTATTGCCGCAGTGGAAGAATTAACTAGATGTAACGCAATCGGGGCGATTGCAAGTATGCCCCCGCTCTGGTGCATCACGCTGAATATCGGGTCACCTGTTCTTGAGTCACGATTACCCCACAGAAATATGAGATCAATCCGACAACCTGTTCTTGAGTTATAGTCCGGAATAGGATGCGGCGGCGGCGGCGGCGGCGGCGGCGGTGGCGGCGGCGGCGGCGGCGGCGGCGGCGGACGCGGAAACCAACTGAGAACATAATGCCCCCATCTCAACTTCGTTGAGCGGGGGCATAATCAGATGCATAGAACTCCAGTCTCTTTGAAGCTATACGACAGTGTTGTTAGTGGTATTTGTATTGGTGCAGGGAATGCAGACGGCGGACTCATTCCATTACACTTGGAGTCAATTTTATTCACTGGTCTACAATTTGATGAGATTTTGTACCAAACTAAAATTCTCAAGGCCACTGTACATTGAAAGAAAATTCCAGAATTCTGAAATGCCACTAAGAGTGAAGTGCTGATTATTTCTTCCAATGCAAGATTCATGAACAACATCATCAACATATACTCCATTTATTGTGAGGGGGGGGGCTATACACAGAAGCCACATGTGCCATCAGGAATACTGCCAAGTTACCCCAGTCCTAGATCCCTCAAGAATAGTGGGCAAGGGGAAACTAAGACTCAAGAGAACAAACACACTGCACCAGGTTACCCCAAGTCCTACATCCCTAAGGATAGGGGCAAGGGGAAACTAAGACTCAAGAGAACAAACACCCTGCACCAGGTTACCCCAAGTCCTACATCCCTAAACAGAACTCGAGAAATAGCAATGAAAAAAGAAAGAATCCTCCATACATGTACTTACCAGTAATGGTTTCCTTGGTGAGCCAGGAATCTGACGGAATTCATTCAGAACACATGAGACATTGAACATGGCTGCGAACACGCTGACAAATATCACTGAGAGACGAAATAACAATGGGAACCTGAGCTCTACCGCCTCCACAAAATACAAATGCTAGGTTAACATAACAACCAATGCAACAGGGTCCGAAGCATCTTGGGTGTTTTTTTATGCAACCACAAGAGTTAGCAAATTCAATCAACAGTCATTATTGAAGCATTGGCATTCGGTATGATATTTTTGTTTTTAATTATTCATACAGTACACAAGTCTCTTTATCAGCCTGCCAAAATGCCTGAAGGTATCATAATATTATGTCAATGTCTAAATGATGGACTATATACGGCAGAATTGGCAAGGAATTTTAGATTATGTAAGGTTATTTTTTCAACTCAATCTCATATTAATTCAAAGGCTTTAATCTTGATGATAATTATATTTCGAAATTCTGTTCTGGGTGTGAAGTCCACCGATATTTAAAGAAAGTACAGAATTCTTACCACCCATTTCAGCGATTTTGAGGAAGTAATGTCGGAAATTAAAATCCCAAAAGAAATAAGAATTAGAATGATTTGTCCTGCCTGAAAAAACTAATGACAAATTTCCATGAAACTTATTCCTCACCCATTTATTGGATGCGCAACTTGAAAAGTTAGATATTACATTTTGCAATGGCCGGGTACACTTTTTAATACCCATCCTTGAATCAAGATCATTCGGCAGAAATAGAAGTATTGAAAAATATTACATATAAGTTATATTGAAAAAAAAATTCTCAACAAAGATTGGTAAAATCAATACAAGTCGGTGTGGTTTTCGATACCAAAAATCAACTCGGCAAAACTGCAACAAGATTCCTATTTCTGCAAAAGCATTGAATCGGAGAAAATCATTTGATTTCAAATTTTTCAATAAATCACCATTTAGGTATTACAAACAACAATTTTTTTTCATTTTTGGGGTTTGACTCGAGGGTGTGGCCTAATGCAGCAGGATTGACGATGGCAATAGTCAATATCTATTTTTACAGACTTTTAGTCTTTTTACAATTCTAAAAGATAAGGTATCAATTTCGGGAGACAAAAACAGGCATAGCCGTCAGTTTTATTGATCATTTTCAACTACGTATGAGGAAATAGATTCAAAGAGTTAAGTTGATTTCTTCACGTTATTCCTGCTTCACATCACGTAGTCCGCCCTTTGTATTTTGTTGCATATACTGGAGATTCTCGCGTCTAACGTCCACCAATAGTGAGTTTTCGCAACTGCCCAGTTGGCCAACGACTATGCTTCTATTTTTTCGGTATACTCAGACAATAGAGAACCGTAACCTTAATGTAATCATAGGTCGGTCCGTGCAATTGTGAAAACTCTCTAATGACTTTCCTCAATGAATCACAGCATAGTCTAAAATCTGATATGAACACTTTTTCATTAGACGTACATCACACATTTCTTCTTTTCCGGATCGTAAGCACTTTTATTTCAGAGTAGTAGTATATCCTGTCCCATTAGGGTAGTGCCGCGGAAGTCTTATGTTCCTAAGCTACCATATTCTGACATATTGAGAGGAAATGATCGTGTCACATACCGGAATCTTAGAACACACGAAAAAGGTGTTTCATTAGAGTCAACTGACCTCATGCGAGGCATGCAGGCTAGATTAATGTCGTGCGCATGTCAGAAGCTATTTGTAAGAATCTTACTTGAAAAAGTCTGACAACACATCCGCCTTCCGCCTTTCGTATTATTGGTACTTTAGACAAGAAGAGACTGCAAAGAATGCTTCATTTCTGATTTCTTATGCTAGAACTCCAACATGCAGGCAATTTAAAGTGAGTTGAAACTCTATAAGAAGCCTGTAGAGCATCGAAGTCCCCAATGTGCTTTGCAAAATTCAATGTGGCTGCGGAAGAGTTAGGGCAGTCGTCCATTGGAGCGTTTCCGTGCGCGGAAACGCTCGAAAGCATTGTTTCCGCATCATTGGTCACGGCGCAGAAAAAAACAATGCTTTTGAGCGTTTCCGCGCATGGAAACGCTCCAATGGAAAGCCGCCCTTACCTTAGTTCAGCTTCAGACTTCAGGCAAAATCTACAGAGCTGAAAACACCTTGCCCATTATCAAAGAGGGGCACGAAATATTTTGCAGAACTTTGGGCCAAGGGTATACTCTCTCACCTCCTAATGGTGATCATAGATGACATCTGAGTCCGAATTTATGTCAAGGAAAGGAATGGGATTGAAATTTGGTCTTTGAATTCTGACCTAGGGGTACACGTGTACAAAGTTTGAGATCAGTAAGTGATTACATACAATGCTACACAGACAATCTAGATTTAGAACAGTAAGGGCCGTTTCACCAAAGATTATCTTGAACTCAGGTTGAGCCACAACTTTTCCATCGTCACATCATGCCCTGGCAAACATGAACACTTGAAAAGTTGTGGCTCAACCTGAGTTCAAGCAGAAATTTATAAGGCGAGCGGCTCGCTTATGAAGTTTTGTTTCAAGATAATCTTCGTTTGCTGCATACGGCCCTTAATGTTGCAAGTTCATCGGCCTAAAAGTGAACACCCAATAAAACATCCAATAAAGTTGAAACACTAGATATGGGAGGCTTATTGACGAGAATATCGTATTTGTCAACCAAGTGCCAAATACAGCATCATATCTCAAAAATAATTTGATCGATCACACTGTATATCCATAATCAATAGAAGTTTGATCTGAATGGTATTTGAGTAGGAGACAGACTAAATTCCACACGGTGAATGAAATGGTCCATGGACCATGTGCTCACCGGGTTGGACATAATAGTCTAATGACAGAGGGAGGTACAAATCAGTTATGAGCAATCTGGGTCAAGTCATTCCCAAGTAGGACTTTGATGATTTTTGGGTTTATGCCACCTGGCGGCCATATTGGATGTCCGATTGGGCCGGAACTTCACATGCACATGAAGGTCATCTGCAGGGGCCACATAGCACATTGGAGCGCTTTGGGTCCAAGTCGTTCCTGAGTTACAGCACTTTGATGATTTTCAGGTTACGCCACCTGGCGGCCATATTGGATGTCCGATCGTGCCGAAACTTCACATGCACATAAAGGTCATCTGCACGGGGCCACATAGCACATTGGAGCGCNTCCTATTGTACAATGCGGCTTATTCCGTCAATCGATGACCTTTTTTTGGGCACTGATCGGGAATTCGAAACTCGTTCCGATGAAGAAGAAAGGCTATGGGAACCAATACAATGAAACAATCCCCAGACCATCTGCTTAGCCTGTGTAGACCTAAATGTACCAGAGGAACGAATGACAATGTTCCAGGGTCATATAATCATGGTCAAAATTTGCCATACGCACACATGTAGCAGGTATCTAGATACAAATCCTTCAAAATGGCCAACTGGCAGCCATATTTGAAATCATAATGGGCCAAAATTTGGTGTAGACATGGGAGATATCGAAGTATATATCCACACAAAGGTATGATATAAGCTCACCCAGGTGAGCTATTAACAAAGAGAATTATCATTGCTAATTGCTTGAACCAACAATCGCAAAGTCACAGCCATTGTCCCAATGTTCCACTCTGGCAGCTCATTTCCAACCGCCATTTCAACCCTTCAAATTCATTTCACTATGAGTGCTAACACCGAACATTTCACTCTTCAAATATCCTTAACAGAATTAGCAGCCCCATCCAATCGCACTTTACTACAGTAAAAGCACTTCACATACTTTCCAACTAAATGGAATTTAATGATTGCTCTTTTCATTACATCACCCAACCAACTCAAAATATAATGGCTGTCAACATTTAAAACACAAGCTATAATGGCATGTACATTCGTCAGTTGGTTAAACCGCAAACGACTGATGATAAAATCAGTCTAAACTTGCTAGCAGATATATGTCACAGACAGAAGGTGTGGAAAATTATGACTTTGCAAAGAAAACTTCATTGACTAAAGTGAAAATTTCATCGACTGGAATGAAAATTTCATCGACTGCAATGAAAAGTTCATCGACTGGAATGAAAATTTCATCGACTGGAATGAAAATTTCATCGACACGTTACTTTTAAAGTAGCTGACGTTACTTTTAAAGATCGACTGCAATGAAAATTTCATCGACTGCAATGAAAATGTCATTGATTGCAATGAAAATCTTATTGATTGCAATGAAAAGCTCATCAGTTTCAATGGAAAATTTCAGCCAGAACTTTAAGGTGAACTGAACTGTCTGCATCCCTTCGATCACTCCCACAAATAGAACCCAACCTAAATGTTAATTAATTCCATCGGGCGATTCATCAAATTGGTAATAATTAAGTGAAGGATAGGCAGAATAACTGCTCCCCACCTTCCCTAGCAACTACAGACGATTACTGTCATTGCGACGTGTTTTTGTCTTGTAATTGCGAATGTCATTTACATGCAGACATTCACTTGGAAAATAACATGCTTACGTGCTGAAGGTGTAACCTTTAGAACCAGACATTTCATATTTTATAAGAGAGAAATTTGATGGAAAACTTGCGAAGTATGAAGTAATTCACATGTGACACACAATACCAGTATTACCCTTTACAACTGGTACATGTAGATTCTTTCAAACGATACCCGTATTCCTTGGGAACATCACCTTTGCTAAGCTGCACTGAATGACGGCTGCTACAGGCTAGATATTCAATTCATCCATTTGGGAGTCTGATCCCAACCAGCGAGAAATTACTAAGTCCTATCATTGAATACGAGAGGTGATATATTTTTTTGACCGCCAGCGCATTTGCCAGAGGAGGAATGACATTACAAAAAGACTCTGAATGCAGTATGATTAGGGGTCAATTTGAAATGATGAGTGTGACGAATGGTCCTTCCAACTTAGACATACCACTCCCACAGACTGCCATTGTTACTTCCAGTCTTTTTTATTTCTGAGCTGTTAGGAGGGGCTGAGAGCTAGAGACTGAGACAAGGTACAGCAACATTGTGAAAGTGGGGTTACCAAAATTTCCCTAGAGCACTTCAGCTACGAGGCGCAAAAAGGTAAACTGATAGGCGTACTGTAAACTGAGCCATTATGGAAACTGATAAGTCAACAACACACAAATATAGGCGATAACAGCAATGACAAAACATCGTCCTCCAAATAGGCCAACCTGATTCAACAGATCAAGCAAATGTGAGAATATCGAAAAAATCCACATGATCAGATCATTCACAAAGATTCACCATCCTTGATCGATTCACCTGATCAATAAAACGATGCTCGGATCAATATTGCAGGCGAATTATAAAGTCGAAGATGATTCAACGTGATCATATGGCAGTTGAAGCAGCGAGCGATGAAGTACCATGAAGGTTGATTGATTCTGGTACTCCTGATTGATTCTGCGGCTGCCATGTAATTATCAATAGTGTAATTGACTCCTTCGGCACGTGAGATCGTGTGTCATAGGTCGACAGCATTCTAACATCAAGACGGTCAACGCACCATGATATTTCAAAGACTTTTTTACTGGCTGAAATAAAATGACCCATTTTGCTTGAAATGGGTGATATATAAATGCCAGATATTGATCCTTTCAGTTTTTTAGCTGCTTCGGTACAATTTATAGCTAGCATGATGCTAAAGAGTTGACAGTATTCTATGCATTTTTCCATCAGGGCTGAATCCCTTACTCAGCGGATGAGGCAAGTAAAGTAAAATCTCAAAGTAACATGCATCATAAAGAAAGGCTTTGAATGGTATACAATGGTGGGTTAATCAGTAAGAGAAGTAATAGACAGTGACGTGCTTGATAGATATTTCAACAGAATGAAATGATCTGATTCACAAATTGTCTCTTGATATTATTGGAATAGTTTTTTTCTATGGTTCTCCAATGTCACTGACATGTTGATCGACCACAAATTTATAATGATGTGCAAATGATAGAGATTTTAGGTTACTATGCCACATTCTCATTTCATCCAGTTGATGAAAATATTTTTGATGCAATCATACATGTCATAGCTACTATGTAACGATGAAAAAGTGGTGTATTGCAACTACACGTTATTGTTGTCAAACAGAATCAACGTCAGGCTGAAGGTACACCTGCAACTGTAACACTTTCAGTCACTGCATGGGATACACAGCCTGTTATTTTGGGAATTCTGGCCAAACTAGTCTACCCCCATTACGTTTCTTCATGCAATGTTTTAGCCAATTGAGTGCCGATTCCTGGTCTACCGAGACGGCACGTCATGATGCACAGCGCCGAAGTGACGTCGTTTTAATGGGCAAATGTGTTAAATGTGCATCACGGCAATGACGTTGGCACCCTGGTATACCAGGTCTCAGCACATGATGTAATAATGACAAATACAGCCGGCACTGAAGTCGTTGATTGTGTTGCAAGTAATCCATTCTTTTGCTGAATTTTTTTGACCACCCTGTAGATAAATCGACACTTGAAAGAAAAACAAACAAATGCTACCTTAATAACTTGCTCCGACCAACCCAAGGGCATTGCAAGGTTCTTGTTTATGATTGGATTGTTCACATCAGGTATCGCAGTAACTGCTGAAATGTACTGATAACTGGAATCCCCTGATTTCTGATCGCCGATCCAGGCATTCAACGTCGTCGTGTTCTCCTCCATGTCACTATGTCCTAGATTGGACACCGCTGGTTCCCTTGAGTCCATTTGTAATTTAATGCTCCCAATATTCACCACAGCGTAGTCCTTGGCATTGTTTTTCTTCCATCTACCCTCCTCCAAACTTGCCACAGATGAGTCCCTCCCGTCATCTGAAAATCTCCTATCAGTGCTATCCCTATGTAAGTGCAAACTCTGGTTACTCGTCACACCTGTTGTCCGGGTATCTACCAGTTTCGGGACAATCCCGGGATTTGATAAAGTTTCCCTGAAATTCTTCTGCACTGAAACATTTGCGTTCACAGCATTCACAGAATCTGTCCAACCCGACGAGTCCCTTGTCACTTTCACACCTCTATCTGATACACCAGCAATCTTTACACCCCTTAGATCCACGCTTCTGTTATCAATACCTGCAGCTTCCAGATTCCCCCTCCGCATCCCATAATTCCGGTTATCAGCATCACCAGTATCTCCTTGCCATTGAACACCTCCAACATTGACCAAAGACGCATCCCTCGCATCTCTCTGCATCTTTACATTCCTGTCAACATAACCGACCGCATCTCTCGTACCCCTCTGTGTTGGTACAATCCGATTATCAAATATTGTTTCATATATGTTTGTTTCTCCAGCCTCTCCTCGAGTCTGAAATTCAGGAATGCTGGACTGCTTCTCTGGCATTTGTTTCACATCCTGCAGAATTTGTGTATTCCTCGGGATACCATCAGGGGCACCCCTTGAAATCCTAAGAGGATCCTTCCCAGTTGAACTAGAATCCCTAATATTCCTTTGCGATTGAATACTCGACACAGTTGTACCCTTCGAATTCCTCTGCAGCTGCACACCCCCAGCACTCGAATTTTCCCCCTCCCTGACACCCCTCAGCACATTCCTACCATCAACTGACCCACTCCTCGTCTCCCTCTGGGTCTGGTAACCCCTGGCATCCTTTTGTATCGCAATACTCCTCGTGATATCGGGAAGACTTCTTTGCCTCTGAACACCCCTTGAATGAACATCAATAGTCCTTGGCACATGTGAACTGGTGGTATTGGGGCCTTGTGCAACTCCAGGAGATGGGAGTTTACGAGGTTTAGGTGCTGTAGAAGGTCTTGTTGGAAGCATTCTTGGTGTGCTTTCTTGGCTTCTTTTGTGAGATGTACTCCCAGCAGATGATGCAGACATTGATCTTCTATGTTGAATTGATGTCCTACCTGGAGTTGTAGATCTCGATTGAGAAGGAGGAACTCTTTCTGAAGACCTTGATGTTGTTGAAGTAGTTTGATTTGAGGAGCCGTTTTGATTCTGCACCACATGATTCGAGGCCCTTGACTGATCTAGAATCGTTTGGTCCACACCTCTCATGGACCGCTGACCGCCCGGCATCGTTACCCAACGATGAAAGACACAAGTCCCATCACACTGTTACCACTCCATAATTTCCTACACGTGATGCCTGTGCTCACTCAGCAGAGGAAACACTATAATGATCCAGGCAGTGTAGCCAGAACTCAACAATACTGCACATTCCAATTTCCAATACCAACAAGAGCCTGCTACCTCCACACCAGTGTAAGCATAGCATCCAATATACTAGTAGACAAATACTCTGTGAAATTGACAAGTACATGTAGCGAAACGGACAAGTGTCACAAAATTGGAAATGGACATGGCTAAGGATATCCTGATCAAGCTAATAACTTCACTAATCACTCCTAGATGGCCATTCCCACCGAATGCGTCAGTATATGACGATATTTCGAGTGAGCCGACACCATGTTAGACTAGAGCAATGTCGATGGGGAGCCCATCGCATATCTCCCCGCTTTCGACAGGAAGTAATGGTGACATGGTTATTTTTCCTGTGTCTTTCATATATTGACCCCTGGTGGGAAGAGGCTGAGTTTGATCGAAATACACTGGGGGTTGGGCAGATTAGCAGTCGAGTACAGTACCTAAACATTCCAAATTCCAGATACACCACCACTCACAATTTTGTCACCTCATCACAAATAGTTTACGAATAATGGCCATTGACGTGTTTTTCGCATGTTTCTTGTGGTTTTAAGGAATGTTCGACCCTTGTGACCTTGAAAGTAGGTCAACGTCAAAACCTGTCCGATATATTGTGAAGATGTTACAGATGAACCTTCACACAAAATTTTGTCACTTTATCACAATTACTTTAGGTGTAATGGCCATAAATGTATTTGTCACGGATCGCCCCCTGGTGGAAAGACAGGGAGTTGGATTGAAATTCTAAGAGTGTTGTGCACATCAGTGGATGAGTACCTAATATATACCAAAGTTTCAATCTCCTCCATTGAACGGCCCAGGAGGAGATATCACTTTCGGACGGCTCCTAGTTTTTATTAAAGTTTGACCCCTGTGACCTTGAAAGTAGGTCAAGGTCAAAACCCGTATGATATATTATGAAGCTGTCACAGATAAACCTTCACACCAAATTTCATCACTTTATCACAATTACTTTTGGAGTAATGACCATAAATGTGTTTTTCACATATCGCCCCCTGGTGGAAAGACAGGGAGTTGGATCGAAATTTCAAGAGTGTTGTGCACAATAGTGGATGAGTACCTAATATATACCAAAGTTTCAAGCTCCTCCGTTGAACGGTCTAGGAGGAGATATCACTTTCGGACGGACGGACGGACGGACGGACAGACAGCCGGACGGCCGGACAGCCGGACTGACGGCGGAGGGTAAAACAATATCTCCCCGACTTTTTTCAAAAAGCGGGGAGATAATAACCGACGCCAATCCGTTGCCAACAATCAATGTCATACATCCGATGCCGTAATCACGAATGCGATGTCCTGACCTCCTAATCGTTAATACTCACAAAGCGTTTTAGCAAAATACACAAGTGGCTGATGAATTAACATTCAGATCACACACGCGTATCTGATTTCAAAAAAAAATCGCGACTAACCTTTAAAATCAATTGCATTCTTATAGCAGAATCTGAGATAGTTATAATCAGCAAATCTTTGATAATAGCCTCCAGATAATTCAGCCCACAGGTATTTAACATTAAAGGTACTTCAACAAATGCGCTGTTTCAGATTTCAAACCATCCTTTCCAATCGACTACAAGCCGACGTCTCCCCAAATGTTATTCTTTGTAACCATGTCAATGCCATAGAGGTTCAGTAGACCCTGTTGCTGATGTCAGTGGAGTGAGCTGTGTACCCGATGGGTTGGTGGTGGTAGGTTTCATGGCCCCAGGAGAACAGATGAAGTTGACAGCTGGGGGTCACCACGAATCTTCATTTTCACTTGTGCCAAGTGCAGAAAGCTCAGTTCCAAGCCAATGATACATAGTTATCTATGACATGCATTTATCAGTGCATTTATATAACATTACAAAACATTTATAATGACAGAACAAGTAGGCCTATATGTATTTATTGTACTTTTTTGCTTGATAAAAGGTTAACATTTTGGACCGCTTTCATCAAAATTCGCCCTATCAAAGTAAAATTCTGGCAATAATCAAATTCAAAATTTGTTTCCCCTTTGAACGCCATGACCTGATAGATGTGGTGTTCCTAATACGTTTTTTCACACAGAGGGAATTACTAATTGACATAATGGTTTTTAATTGATACAATTACAAGTTGGAATGTATGTTTTCGACTTTGAAAATGCATTATGCATATGCAGCTAGGGTAGGGGGATATCTCATAAGAAGTAGGCTGATAGTCAATGTCGGTATCAAAATTTTGGTACAGTCGTCATCTGATGACATAAGGAACTTCAGCGGCAGGAGGAAACTGATTAGAAATGATATTTTGTGTTGCAGTTGTGAGGAACGGCAACAGAAATGTTGATCAGAAGTTTCTGATGAGATTGTGGTGATAATGTCGAGCAAGGCACTTTGAAATTACAGTCAAAGGTACAACATGAAAGTTGCACATTATTTTACTGCAAGGTACATTTACAAATTCCATCAAATCACTCCCTGCTCATGGCCATCAATAATATTGACAACACAGCGATGCCATGAAATCAACAAGGTGATCAAAGTTTGAGCAGCCCACTGGAATGCAAGATTCTGCACCGACACCGCCTGTGCCGAAAGATAACACTGTAATGATAATACCTATTACCAATTGATTATGCTCTAGAGACAGGACATCCTGCATTCGATGTCATTCTAATTCTCATAAATTTTCCAAAGTTTAGAATGATACATAGACGTGTATCAGGCTATCAATTTTTTTCCAATTAAGATAACGAATTGAATTCTGGAATTACAGTTTCTGAGCCCAGAGTACAGCTGTTATTGGAAGAAAATCGCCGAAAATACACGAGATACTCGACACATTTGGAGTGAAAATAGTTTTGATGAAGATGAAGGAGGCATAATCACAGAGGAGGAAGTAGGAAGACAAAGAAAGATTTAGAAGTAGACATGAGATTGCACAATGACTGTTGTGTAAAAAGTTCCTTCCAAATTGCCAAGGTATTTTGTCATAACGTATTACTATTTTATGATCACTATCATCTGACCTGCCCTCAACTGGAAACTTCAAACAAATGTGACCACGAACAAACTTTTTGTGTCGAGAATGTAATAAACTTGGCAATTTGCAGCACCATTACAAGGGGATCGGAATGATAAAAAGGTGCGCTCAGCACGCCGCTATCATTGGGCAGAGGGCACGCTTGTTGGTATTCAGACGCACGGTTCCAAATTACCATAGCAGTTCAGTGATATTAACACTTATACGGACAGCGATGAGGGGAATGGTTACATCAAGTGCGGATATTGAGGAGTAAATTAATATTTCGTTCGTTGGATGTTAGGTGTAATGGGAATGGACAAGACCAGTTTGCTAATATCAGATGTTACTTCGAGTTGAAGTTGCATGGTCAAGAGGTGTACAACAATAGTTGTGATATTAGGAGGACGTAACATGGTGGAAATTAATACGGTAGCTGATAAATTTTTGCTCCTTTGTACCCGGAAAAAATTGTTAAGTGTAACTTTGATGAAAACACAAGTACAAAGAAATAGATATCGGCCAGAAATCTAATGAAAATGAGGCCACTGTCCGTTTGCCCGAAAAAGAAGAAACACTTACACTAAATTTGTTATTGCTACACCTAATCCAGATGATCATTAAGGGGAGAAAAATCTGTTTACCTAGTTTTTAAGTTTGCTCCTTGATTAAACTTTGTCAAATTGCAGGAGATGAAGTATTAGGTGAAGAAAACATCCACTAATTTGGGTACAATTACCAACATTATTGCATTTAGTTGAGGAGTTCTGGCAAAAAAATGTTTAAAATCAGGTTTTACTTTTTTGTCCCACAAGATGGACATGGGATGAGACCACAATCCCTGCCACACCTTATGCAAGGTCATTTTATGGAATACATGTACATTTATTCCTGACACAACTATTTTTTCACGTGGCGCACTTTGTCGTCGCTGTCAGCATGGTGGACCGCCGGTCAAAAGTGACGTCATAATGAGCCACTGCACAAGCTCTATAGAAGACAAGACAGCAGATTACCCTCTTAACAGCAACAACCAATCAGATAACAGATTGCATCCTCCAATCAAATTCCATCAACATCTATGCTAACTCCTCCACTTTAAAGTCGGGCAGAAATCGGTCATACAAAGCATCAAGTTTCATATTGAGCTCGTTTCCGTTTACATTTGATTAAACATGCAATATTGGAGTTCGAGTAAATCATTTCGAATTGGTAAACTTATACATTTAGCGATCAACTCATTTGTGCACTTCTCAATAGCGCTACTATTGAGTTGGACTCATTTGTGAGAAGCAAACATTTGTGTATGGAACATCCACATGATGATATTAAGTTAAGTCAGCAAGAGGAATCTATGGGGAATTCATATACAGAACGGTGTCTGGTTTCTAGTACATCTAAAGCAGACATATCGCATTTCTAATGTTTGAAATTTTAAAAGAATTCAGTGGTGGTTTTCAGTTAATGGTATAGACCTGACATTTAATACAAGGTGCTTTAGACTAAGTTGACTGTTCTGCCTACACAAGATGCATATTCAATAGAGTTCAATTGATGCAACAGTGACTACAGCTGCTTTTCACTTACATGTATTGTGCCCTAGTGTTGGTGAAACCCTGGATCCAACCCCCTCAATATGATATTGCTGATTTGATATTAAAGAAGATATAAAACAAAATATGGTAGCAGTGGCGGCCATATTGAAATCATGGTGACATTGCTTCATATGAGATTGCTGATTTTACCTGAGAAGATATAAAACTTAATACGGCAGCTATGGCAGCCATATTGAAATCAGGTGACATTCATGCTTCATGTGAGATCCCCGATTTGGGATGAGAAGATATAAAACATGTAATATGGCAGCTGGCAGCCATATTGGAATCNGAAATCATGGTGACATTCATGCTTCATATAAGATTGCTGATTTGACCTGAGAAGATATAAAACTTAATATGGCAGCTATGGCAGCCATATTGAAATCAGGTGACACTGCTTGATATGAGATTGCTGATACCGGTATGACATGAGAAGATATAAAACTTAATATGGCAGCTGTGGCGGCCATATTGAAATTTTGCTGACATTGCTTCATATGACATCATTGATTTGGGATGAGAAGATATAAAACATAATATGGCTGCCAAATCATGGTGACATTGCTTTTTTGAAAGCAAACCTATGGGTATATTTTTCATTGAGAAAATGACACCATCGTGGGGCAACATCATGGAAGCAATTGAAAACATACCACAAACCTTGAGGCAAAGACAATTGCTTGATGGCGTGGTACGGTCCATTTTTTGTTCAGATGACATTCAGTCAAACACCACACGAGGAGACACCGCCATCGGCAGATGAAAAATCAATGTTTTACCACAGACAGAACATTGTATTTTGCCTCCTACTCCCATGTGACATCACTTCTCCAGAAATGAACATCAATCAAAAGAACGACATAGAAACATTGCACCGACTAAGTCCAGATAAATGAAATATTAATTTTCATGTGCCCATCAAATGAAGGTTTAAAGCTGGGTTACAACCCAAGGGAATACTGGGCAGTTTGTGGTAACAGAACTCTCTCCCATCCACTATGAAAATTAACGATCACCTGATGAGGTCGTATCGAGTTAATCCCATTAAAATTACAATAGCTTCATTCCCTTGTTTACTTTTCCAGTATTGGTAAACATTATCAGACAAGGCTGTTTATCTATAAAAGCAAGCAAGTGCTTTTACTTCATGTTTTGTTCAGTACATTCTGCTGTTCAATGGCAGAACGAAGTAACTCGCATTTTCATGAAAATTAACGCTTTTGTTGTGGTTGACGTGCACAGCACGTCATGGCCCATGACACTTCATATGCATATGACGTGCAGAGCACGTCTTTCAATGGTATTTCCTGTTGAAGACACACTGAGATAGGTCATGTTTTTGTTAGGGCATGTTTTTGATTGTGCACCTTAGACACATCAGTTGTGCAATTTTCCAATAGATGGCAGCACTTCACCTGCTGTATTCGGAATATTTTCTGCCGCAGCAAGTGGGTAAATTTGATACCATTTTCGTAGTTCTAGTGTGAAACTGCTGTTTGTTATTCTCAAAACTAATCAAAAGTGAGTTACTGGATTCTGTCTGGACAACAGCATTCACTTTGGGCATTGTTTGCAGATCTCAAAAACATTTGCTAACTTTTTTTTGAACACCACCATTGTCTCAGACAGGAAGACGTCTAACACAGACCGTTCACATGACTTCCAGACCAGGTCAACGATCGTTGCCTGGGGATGCAGATCCCAAAGCAACGATTCTATGGTCAAATCTATTCTTATTTGATAGATTACAAGTCAAAAGATTACAGATTTGATCACAAAGTTGCCAATATTGATCATTTCCATATATCTTGACAAAGTGGTACGCCAGCAACGGGCGGTTGGATCGTTCAGATTGTAAGCATTATCTGACCACAGAGATGGTTAGCAAGACTGGCTCTTTCCAACTATTCTGAATAGATACTGAAGTAACTAAATGTCACCCATGAAATATCTCTAAAGTCTTCTGGCAGTCAGACCATGGCAGAGGCTTTAAGACAGATAAAAGTTGGCTGATCAAGATAGATTTGACATGTAGGTTATGGTGCACCCTGGGATTTTGACTGAGATGAAATTGAATCAGATTATAGGAGTCAGACAGGGGCTTCATTGACGCAGAAGCAACCTTTCTTGACCTTTTAGTGACCTGGAAACGCAGGGGTTTCATTAACACAACAGAAATGCCTCGACCTTGCAGTGACCTTGAAAAGTAGGTCAAAAGGAAATTTTGAGCAACACGTCTTGACCTTTTAGTGACCTTGGAAAGTAGGTCAAATGGCAAACTTGAGCTGCACACTGTGTGTCTGTGACAAGTCATATAGTCACGCAGGGGTTTCATTGACACAACAGAAACACCTCGACCTTGCAGTGACCTTGAAAAGTAGGTCAAATGGAAATTCTGAGCAGTATGCTGCATGCCATTGATATTGAATTTGGCTTGGATCTCTGAATTCAAACCAGAGTGAATGAGCTTTCCGTGTTTATGAAACATGCCCCACCAGCCAGAGGAAAGGAAATGCCTGATTAGATCGGCAAACATAATCCAATAGACGGATGGTATCGCTATCATGAGGCAAGTCCGAGTAGCACCACTATCTGAAGCCATCGATAACTGCACTTTAACCTCAGGTAAAAACCAATGCAAGGATGGCTCGGGGGCCAGTCAATGATCCCTAAGATGGTATATATGTCCTATTATCATTATCCATTAGTATCTTGTGGCACATCAGGAATACACACCACAGCCTCAGGTCCTAGCTTATTTGTATTTACATATAACATATTGAACTGGCTGCACATCTGGGGCTTCTGCCCTCGGAAGCAGTTGCTGAAGGCATCAGAATCGATTTCACTAGAATACTACCAGGTCTAGTACTTGCCGAGGTATGCCAGACTGTGGAATGATGTA
>NMRB01002321.1:83659-112459 GCA_002633025.1 Notospermus geniculatus
TTTTGTCGAACTTTGACCTCTGTGACCTTGAAAAGTAGGTCAAATCAAAAACCCGTTATATATGTTATGTATCCTTATTAGCTACACCTATGATAAAAATTTGGAGATGATCTAGTCATTAGTTCAGGAGTTATTGCACTTTTTGTGTTTTTGGTTTCCGCCACCTGGTGGCCAAACCGAGAGTCGAATGGGACCGAAACTTGGTGCCGTGGGTCATCTGACCTAGGGGTATATATGTACCAAGTTTCAGACCAATAGCTCCAGCGGTTACGAAACGTGCCCTGCTAACGGAACACGACGACGGACGACGGACGACGCCGGACGACGCCGGACGACGGACGCTGCACCATTGTAATAGCTCACCCAGTGAGCTAAAAATGTAGCAAGGAAACTGGCTGATGCTCAAGATGGTTGCCAACGTGACCACAAAATCAACATAACCCAGTGTGGCCACAAGATATGGCATGTCATTATTCAGTAGAATCACCCATCTAAAGTGAAACCATTGTAACCACAGTTTGACGCTTCAGGGAGCAAACGAAAAACAGAAACCATTGCCTTCAAAGCTACATGTATCAAAGGAGGAAAATCTATATTTCTTCAGGTAAAGTTCAAAGTCAACACAGAGTGGTCACACAATGGGTGGACGAGCAATGAACATATTTTCCAGACTTGAAGTGAAAAGAACATATACTTGCAAAATTGGAATTCTATCTTTGAGATGTGCTGATCCTTTGATTCTTTTATTTGACTTTATCTTAGTTTTTCTCAAAATCGTATGTGAAATGAGTTCCCAGGATGAGGTATGTTTACTTTTGATAGAAACTGATGACTTTGTAACTTTGGCGTACTGAAGTATCAACAAGTTCTTACCTAAACTCTTCTAAAGCCAACTTGTTGTTGAAGTATATTTTGTACTCACCTGAAAATAGGAAGTTACGAATACGATTACTCAAATCCTAAAATAGAAAAGATTCATGAAAGGAAGGGGACACTGATACTGAAATGAAAATGGGGGAGAAACTTTGACAAATAGGGAACCAAGTCTCTCCTCAACTATCAAAAGACTTCGAGTCATGAGTTATTTTATCATTACACTAGCATGCACTTTTACGAAATGCAAAACTACTGTAAAATGTACTTTGAATCCTAAAGGATGGTTTATAACATCTCGCATCAACCAATCTACTGTAGAGTCTCCTTTGTATCAAAAGCATCTATCGCAGAATCCCGCTGTCATCTTGAGCTCGCCCAAGGAACACCATGATTAGGAAAAATTTGATACGGTTGATCAGAAACGGTTTAGCACTAATCAATGTCTTGGCAATCTTGCCCAGTCTCTTTACGATGGTCAGCTCCAAGTTAATTAGATTTCTGTTGCCAGGCTCATTGACAGTGTCTGTGACATAGCCATGCTGACATTTAGGTTCGCTTTTGATATGCTGAGTTTGATACATTCATGATGAAAAATCTCCTGTAATGTACATGCCGTCATCCAAATCTGAATGCTGGTGTGTCATCTGAAAGAATTGGTTAGCTCTGCTGTGGTACCATCTGAAAGAGCTAATCGAGCTCCACTATGGTACCATACGAAAGAGCTACATGGGTTCTGGTATTGGTGCCATCTGAAAGAGCTAATTCCAGGTTCTGGTATTGGTGCCATCTGAAAGAGCTAATTCCAGGTTCTGGTATTGGTGCCATCTGAAAGACCTAATTCCAGATTCTGGTATTGGTACCATCTGAAAGAGCCAATTCTGGGTTTTGATACTGGTAGATCTGAAAGAGCTAATTTGGTTCCACAGTTGGTACCATCTGAAAGGTCTACTTGTGTTCTGATATTGGTACCATCTGAAAGAGCTAACTGAGCCCTGCTATTGGTACCATATGAAAGAGCTAACTGAGATCTGCAGATCGGAAAAGGTAAACTGAGCTCTTTTTAATGAACACCAATGTTTGGGTGGATCACCAAGTAGACAGCAACAACCGTATAACATACTATGAGGTGATCAAGAGAAACAGTGATTCCTGAGACGAGACATTCGGAGGAATTTCCAACGAACACATGCTTGAAAGGTTCCATGAATGATTAACACACATTCGATAATTCTTTCATTCAAGCTGTTTTCATTGATCTTTGTAAACTGGAAGGTCGAACACCGTTGATAGCGATCGCCCACTTGCCAGTCATGTGAAAGAAGGTGTTTTTACACATGAGCTATTTTACCGATAGATGCTGGTTTCAGCTACTGGGATAATGCGTGTCTTGATCTGCCTGTGATGGATAATTCTGTCAGACGAATTCACCAACCACTTTTGTCTACATCAACCAAAAGGTGAACGTCTTGCTAAAAATCTGCACATACGGTGCTCTGCCAACTTTCTCTTCCGCAATTAACTTACGCGACCACCACGCACGACAGGACAACCATTACAACGCCATACCTATGGCGTTAAATTGACCGTGTTGGCCACACGAAGGACACAGCAACTTGACAACGCTCGGATGAGCAAATGAGCGATCACAGCTTGACCATGCCAGAGATTCAATCATGTCCACGTTGCCCTCATGTGACTACGTGAAACTATTATAGTGCATTTCATGGCAAGGTGGTTTCACTGTGTCGTGTACGAGAGTTTGGCAAGAGGTAGAACATACTTCTTCAATGCTGGAGTGAATTTGGCCCTGCCCTGCCTAAGGCATCTTCCAAAGCTTCTTGTATGGCACACACTGGCCTGAATTGTTTGTTAATTACATGTACATTTTCCAACAACAAACTGATGATGTCTCAAAATGTGATTATCTTGAGCCTTATGTTCAAGAAGTATCGTCAAGATCATGATATTTTCAAACTGAACAAATTTAAATCACTTTCATTTTAGAGGACAGTAAGCATCACATCATCATTTACATTGTCACAGGACATCAACGAATTCAAGCAACAATTTTTACAGATTTGAACAAATTCTACCAATATTTTCCGTCAATGCGAACAGATTTTTTCACACTTATTATTACCAGGTCATGAAATATGGCTCACTCAATGAACACAAACACACATCTTGTTGTCAAGAAATGTTGTAGGAATCAAGTGATAGCTGGTGAAATTGATGAGACAGGCAAGGCATGACAGCATGTTCTTCATCATGACATGTCAATTTCATATCCACTGATAACTGAAACTAAGTTTTTCCCCGGGTCAACACCTAAATACACACTGACGCATTCATTTGTAAAGATGAGCAGGAAGCAGCATCAAAATTATCAAATTGTCCTCTTGATCAGCAACTGCTATGCAAAGCCCACAGGGCTGAAATCATCATGCCGTCCAGTTCTGATGCAAGAAGTGGGAAATGTTGAAGATTATAGTGATGATACCGGCAGGCTATGCTGTGAGAAAAAGACTTGGATGGGGTCTTATACTTGCCCTAGCAAAGACACAAGGTACAAGGCACCACAGCACCACAGCTTACTGTCCCATGCGACGACTGAAGAGCCGGGAATGAAATCGCATTTGGCCCGGGCTGTATTCGAACCCGGGACCTGCTGCTTGCTGAGCGGATGTGATAACCACTAGCGTAGGCTATCAGGGCTCTGTATATTCAGCTGAAGACCAACTGATACGTTGACTGAGCTTCTATTTGCATTCATCAGAGAAATTTCTGGAGATGAAACTGGTGTAATATAATAATATAATGTGAAGCACTTTGAGATTGTGATACACTGCCATATAAAAACCTTCAAGTCATCATTATCATCAACAACTGTCTAATTTGACAAAAACATGAAATTACTGTTGCCATATAATCAATTATAGGCTTTCAAAATACTTGCCACTTTTCAGACCATTTAGGAAAGATAAAAGAGCAGAGAATCACTTCCTTGATGAGCGAATAGTGAAACATTCCCAGGAGGGTCTGATTCAGTTTCTGATGCAATCTTGGGACTGTGAGCCTTTTCATCTCTCACCATCAATGATACCAGAAGTGATCGTGGTGTACCGGTAAGTGGATTGGTCAAAACTTGATACAGTAAGTCTGAAAATCTGGGACGGCTCTTCAATCTTGTTACAAGACATGCTCAATGGGCAACTGGGTGGGGTGGGGGGCGGATGGCAAACTAGACTGACATCATCCGTATTTTAATAACAAGTCACGACACCAAGGTTAGATCGCCCATTTCAGCTGTAGAGATATACCTCCGATGGCAGAGTTCCCCACCAGCCACTGGGAGTTCAAGATACCACAAATTCTTAAAACTGCCTGAAGGCACCCTGACGGAAAACCCAATTCCAGCACGTTTTGTTGTGTAGTTTGTGCAAGCCAGTGGCTTAACGCAAATTCAAAATGCAAAATGCACGGAATCCATTTTGGTGTCTTGTGCAGATTTAGGAACAGTTGAGTGTATCCTGCAAACAGTAACCAAATCAAAGGCCACATTATTTGTTCACCAAAAACTTCCGACTAAGACCAAAACACCTCAAACAGATTCAATCAAATAACACTTTACACTGATAAGAATGGTGTCAACTTCACAAATCAATCATACACACGGCAATCATCGAAATGCCTGGTGACTTTTTATCGTCAATCGATATCCTTTGCCAAAATACTTACATGGCTAAACCGAGGGTAAAATGGTGTATCTTGTTTAGCATTATTGATGTGGGTTGATTTCCAATAATCTAGAACCTTCCCACGGTTCTATGAAATGAAGGAAGGGCACTCTGATGTCTATTTTTTGTGACCTTTAGAGGTCAGACCCAAAATACTCCCATCAGGGTGGTAGGCCCATAATTTGGGGGGGGGGAGGGATTTCGAGCACCCCTCTAGGTACATGGACCCTTTATCACATTCATCTGAACATCAATACAAAAGTTCAAGAACTGGTATCTCGGATGAAGGAAACAGATTCATCATCGAGGTAATTACACAGGATTTGTCAACCATCTTGAAAAGACGCCATGTCATTGTGCACAGTATGATTGATCGGTTAGCAAGTGTGCAATTTTAGTTAATTACCAATGATTAACGAGGTTTATTTCGTTAACATTTACGATGTAGAATGATCTTCACACTTACATGATCTAAAGAAGTTTCCTGAAGTTATAAGGCACAGTGCCAAGTTAAAACAAAGCAGCTATGATGCCTGTTGATATCATATATGCAAGTAGATCAAATAATTAAGTTGACCAAGTAGCTTTCTGGAATAAACTCTACCATGATGATAAAAGATTTCAATTCACATGCTGATCTACAGCATGTACTGAATGAAACACACCATTCCCCCTAAAAACTGCAATGTTTACAACAGTTCTGGTCGATTTGTCAGCTAAAGCTTGTTGATTTTTTTCTAAATTCCCAAAAGATGAAGTACTGCCCAGGGCAGCTGCAGATAAATCAACATGCCGTCCAGTTCTGATGCAAGAAGTGGGGCCATTAACAAAGTAATCTACATTATGGAACCAACATTGCAGTCTTCAACCGAGGAGCCATCTATACAACTCCACGGCAACTACTCCAGACAGCTTCTAAATAATTAATCGTCCAGCACAATTGCTTCACAGCAAGCATGGTCATCAATATGGCTTGTACAACTTGATTCCTTGCTTACCAAAAGCGCAGAATTTCTGATGGGTCATTCAGCATTGTGGTGGTGTATGACAGCGGCATCCTATTGTGCAAGCAGCAGTAAGAATCCTATTTTGCTGCAGCTGGTAAGAACTACCACCAGCAGGTGGTATTATAGGAATCAAATCAGTTAATACCAGGCAGCATGACAAAACATCAGATTATCAACAATTAAGTAAGCAAAACTTTAACTAAGCACAACTACGAGTGAAAGGTACGCCAAACAGCACCCAGCATGATATGCAGCATCGTTTTTACCACACTGCTGACCCACCAATCAGAGGCTTTCTTGCTCTTCATCAAGTATAACAATCCCATACCAGATCGAGCACTGCATGTGTCAAGATAGGGTTGAGGGGGGGTGCCAAGATCTGCCCTAATCAAACAAAGAATTTAGAATTGCATGAAGAAACTCTTACCTTAAGTTTCCGCATCGCATGCCGAATTTTGTCATCACTCTCGACCAGGGTGGGTTTCTTTGATTCATCCTCAAGAACAGCTGACTTGTACTCGACCTCCGACAACCATCGCATGAACTGGTCTAGTCCCGAGTCAAGGTTCTTGATACTCAACAGGGCATTCTGGAGGGCCTTGCCCCTCGAGGACACCCTGAAAATGAAATTTGTATTCTTTTATATGTTCACTTTTTTCAGGTCAAACAATCAAGAATTGCTCAAGTTATGCCAACTTTGGGCAGTCATTTTATACACAGGGTGATCAAAAATGCCCTCGGTTTCCAAATACGTAGGTCATCGTTGAAATTTGCATTCAGTTTGAAAACATCTTCAGTCCCATTCCAGGTATTCAGGAGCAGAAGATGGTGTACCTGATTTGTTGATGGTAACTCAGTGACAATCACCATCAAAAGATGGCAACACAAGTCAAAGAATGGCTGAGTGCATTTTGTCAATTTCCTCCGAGACTGCATGTACACACATTACCACATGCATCATCCTGAGAATATCAGAGGTTCTTAGTCCTTGATACCTTCATCACAAGTGACAAAGGAAGCAATCACTATAAAGAACCTCTATATTCTCAGGATGACATCCATGGACAGAATGAACGAGTTTTTAGCAGATAAGATTGTTCAGCTCTCCAATCAAACGTACCTTGTCAAAAGATTTGAAAACGTGGAATTAACTTGGTCAATGCTTTGTTTGATGTTCGTTGTGTCGTCATGGCTATAGTCTTCCATCAGCTTCTCAGCCATTCTGTTCAGGCCTTTCACCGATCGGTTCCTCTGTTCAATCTCAACAAGGAGTTGCTACAAGTAGAAGAAAGAAACACACAGATAACTTCACCATTCAAAGGGTACCCCGAAAAGCCTTTTTAATTTCTCAGGTAGAGGTGCAATTTGACCAGTTATGTGTGTCTTCCCATTTTGCCTTGGTTAGATCTGAGAGATTATAGGCTTAGCTAAAGAGTTTGTAGTGGGGCAAATTGGGAAATGGGGATCATTTGTACCAGGCACCCAAGTATGAGAATGCAGCTCGGCCGCAGCATGAAAACCTGAAACGAATCCATACAGTCAGGGTTATACATGTATCTAGGCCATTTTAGAGAGGTGGTGCGCCGTGCCCCTAAAAAAAAATTTTTTTTAGGTCCCAGGGCCCCAAACCCTTTGTCATGGTCCTTTTTCGTCATATTACCTTAGAAACTGGCTTAAATTGGCTGCTGACTGGAGTTATAGAGACCTTTTTAACTGGAAAGCTTCTCAAATTCCGTTAGTAGAAATGTCGCGAATGAAAAGTGCCCTTTTCAAGTTTGAAGTGCCCTTTTCACAAAGTTTGCACCGTGCCCATCTGAAATCCTAGATATAACCCTGTCAGTAGCACAGTTTCTGGATCATGATTGCAACAATAGCACCAGGAATGGCCATATGATTAATTATTCGGCCGTGGAATATGGTCAACCAAAGGGTGATGGATGCAGATTGACTTGCTCCAAGGACAAATTTATGTCGTACACGAGGCAATGACTCAGCTGTATTGAAAGCTTCTGAGCAGAAAATACACGTTGCAACCATTTCCAGTCTACAGTTCAGTGAAGTTGTGGCCATTCGACTCTGATCAGTCACAGTCTAGCAGGCACCATAGCATGACAGAACATCATCAGTCAAGGCGTAGTTAGGTGGAATTAGACATGCTTTGAAGATTTGTAAAGCATGTTGACTACACGAAAATTTGGGAATGGATCGAGTCATGAGGGCAATTACCGCAGGAGGAGATTTGGTGAAAATCAACTATGGCTTAAAGAAAATTTAAGTGATACAATTCCGTCCATGAGACGAGAGTGAGAAAGTATGTTGTTATCAAGATGGCCTTCTGAAATATGATGACAGAGAAATTGCCTTTCACAGGACAATACTTAGCGGGCCCAATCATGGTCACTTACCCTACACAAGTCAGTAAAGTAGGTCCACAAGTTAATAGCGGTAGGTCCACAAGAAAGACATCTTCAGTAATGAAATTTGCAATCTGATATTGGCTCCAGAGTGCTGCTTTTATCAATGTTACTCAGCTTAATTAGCTTTAAATTAAAGCAAGTGGGTCACGATGAAATATAATTTCGTAACAAATTGTTTTCGAGATACACTCAGATCAAATACAGATAAGATAATGTGGTATTCTAAAATACCTTGGTATCTCGTGCGTATGTTTCAAATGGATAATGCATTAGCCTCATTCTGAATGCAGCGGGTCTGGGTGACACAACCAAGACCCGCTCAGTGTAATGGCGTGCGTCCAACATTTCTCGCTTCGAGCATTCAGCGAGGTAGTGCAGCGAATGTCGGCCAGGTGGATACTCAGTGACCTATCCCAACGAGGTTTTGTACCATTAGGTACATTTCCTGCGGATAATCCGTTGAAGAAAGCGCCCTGCGACCTCATTTCGACTCCTGCAACTTGCTGCTAGCGCTGCACACAGATGTACACGATGTAGGCACGATGTACAGGTTTGTACACACAGTGCGTGATTCACTGATGTCGCGTCATCGAGGGAGCGTCCTCCCTGATATCTTAGGCCTATTTATTGCAATCAAACTGCACTGAACCTATGTATACTATGTTTAGTTTGAGGTATTTTAGAATAGAAATTAAACCCTCGGCTTCGGGTCTTGGTTGCGACACCAAACCCGCTCGGGTGGAGCAAAAATTCCGTCCAAACCCTCGGCGAAGCGCCTCGGGTTTGGACTACATTTTAGCTCCACCCTCGCGGGTTTGGTGTCGCAACCAAGACCCTCCGCCTCGGGTTTAATTCCTTAAATATAAGAAGTTCTTGATATGGTCCAAGGAATATACAACTTCCTACGCAGCAGTGAATGGCCTACCGCTTATTAGAGGAAAGTACAGGGGTGAGGGCAGGGAATACACAGCAATGCCACACATTTTATAGCTTGTTTCATATCTTTCACAGACGATTAGAAGTGAAATGGCCACAGCCATTGTGCTCACCTGCCACTTGGAATGATGTGGTGTGGTACGTTGCACAATTGACCTCCCTTCCACGCCATGCACCATCCGCGTACCATACGCAGCGTCATGCGCGTACCATCCTCGTATCTTCCGCGGGCGTCGTGCGCCGTCATGGAAGGCACACAGTGACGAAGTAACGTTTTGTTGGTGGGGTGCGTGGACGTCACGCAGAAGAGATGCGTGAGGCACCCGTACCCTACGCAATGAACTGAAGCGTACCTTCCGCATGACGTGCATGGGAGGTATGCGGATAAAGGTAGGTCAATTGTGCAACGTACTGTATAAGGGGTTTAAGGACATTCCCCCGCTGGAGAAAGTCTTGCAGCCAAATTCTCTCTTGACAAGTAATTTACTAAAAGAAGCACCCACCTTTTGTTCTTTTTGCTGTTGTTCAATCTCATCTGGACTATGGCCAATAGCAGTGTTGCCACTTTCAATGTCCTCTTCGATTTGAGCAGCCCAGCGGTCAAATTCCGCACGCATCTCTTCGAACTGACGACATTCCAGTAGCATGTCATCGAGTTGGTTCTTGCGAAAATTCACCTTGGAACTGGCGTCGTCCCACTGCTCCCGGAGACGCTCAACTGGAAAAGAGGAAAGGGGACAACTTTTAATACAAATGAAAGCAGCACAACCTGGTGAAAGGATTTTTCTGATTTCGAAAGTTTCAATTGCGAGAGCTGTAAAACTTGACAAGTGTGTAACAAATTGTCTTCTAATATTTCAATGTGAAACACTGCACATCCGAGGGGACCTGAAATAAAAGAAGAATGGCAAGCTGAAATATGGCCATAACATTAAAAAAATTCCAAGTCCTACAAACTGCTTTACAGTTACCATGTTGTCTACAGCCTCCGGACGCCATAGTCTGATATTTACAAGAATTCTTGGTCTAGTACAACTCTCTCGAAACAAAATACAGCAACAAAAGAAGTTAAGGGAAGATAAATATTCCTAGGGGCATCTGTAAACTGTAAAAATTCACGAGGGCGCACTTTATCACAATTCATTCAAAGACTACATGTCTCCTCGGGCTCGTTAAGACGAGGATAAGAAAAACTTTACAAAGATACTTTTTTTTGAAGTAAAATGAATTACTTGGGGCAACAAAAGGGTGAATTTTTCAACCTTTTTCAAACACTTTGTATTCAGTTCTTGTCATGTGCCTGTTCCTTGAACAAGACGAGGCAAATGACTTTCTTTGCAAGATCTAAAGCAATCAGTTTGAAGGGATGAAGAAGACCAACAGAAAACACTAATTCCATTACACCAAGGTGGGGAATAAGGTGGCGAATTGGGCCAAGAGGATGGCAAAAAGAAATGGTGAAGTGGAATTCATAATTGATTCAAATTCTACAAATTATCCTGCACTGGAGTGTCATTCTGATTTCTAATGTACATGAAGAGATGCATAAACCAATATACAATGTAGTTACAAGTAGATTACTACAGTATCATTACCAATGTACATGACTCTGTACATTGCAGCGATCTGCCAATGTAAAACTGAAGTGAGCGGAGAACACCAATGGGGAAATGCAATTAGCAGCTTAGTTTAGTGGAAAAACACTTGAATACCATGAGAGTTTCGTGGCGATGAAAAATGGAATAAAAATCCTACCTATACCCAAGAGCGGACTCAGTCTCGTTGCTCCCTTCTGTCTGATGCTATCCATCCGTATAAACCAAGTCACTTTTTTAAAAGCAATTTTTCAAAATCATCTATCGATGTCTTTCTACTAGTGGAACAAATTAACTCATTCGACTAATGAATTATTTATCAAAGCACCGCAACGACAGGAATTCGATGCTGTTGTGCCAAATTCTGTGTTGAATATGTAATTTCAAGAGCGTGCAAAAGGTACTTTTGGTAGGCAACAATGAGCTGGCTATAAAAGAGGCAAATAACATGCTTTGTCAGGCTGACAAAAAGGATTAATGATTGCTCTGATGGTAAGTTGATATAAACAGCTAGATTTCTCCACTTTCAATATAAGGCGTTAGAGGATGTAGCTTGTCAATTTCAAGTATACAGAAGGAAAGGAAAAATTTAGTAACAACCACATTTTCGTCCATCAACAACCATCACATTCAATTTCTTCTAAAAGTATTACATCGTTTCTGACAGGTCACATCTTCATTTAAGTGATTTTGATTTGCAATAAATGAACATGATCAATGAGTTAATTGGATGGCAAATGAGAACTTTTAGAGCTATCAGCAGTAATTTCAACTTAATTTTCAACTGACAGGTGATATCTTACTTGAAGCTCTCTTGCAACATTCACAAATTAAGAATTGTTTGGTGGTAATTCTTACAAATGTTTGGTGGTAAGTTGTTTGGTGGTATTCTCACAAATGTGTCAATTTTACATGTAGCTCAAAATGTTGTCAACGGTTCGGTATTGGCTGTGTTGCTTTATATTCCACTGAAGAGGCATTTTACCAGCTATTAACTTCATACCCTCTGCACATCATAACGGCAAGCACATACAAGGCCATAACTAACCTGGATCAACAAGACACAGGCACAGAAAGTGACCTAATAATTTAGCTTTTGCATCATCATGGATCCCATGAGAAAAACCGACTGACTGACAGAGGTTACTCGCTAATACTGAGGTCTTGAAACGATGGGTAGATTTAGGTAAGATAGCATTTTTTACAAGAAATTCCCAGGCAAACAACAGCAGGTAAAGTAAGTTTACACATATATTTCTATAACTGTGCTCCAAAACATCCACAGAACCACAGATAGCAAGATTGTTTGTTAGCACTTTTTTAACCATCGCTGTGTAATATTCCAGCTACAACGTGCACTTCTAGAGATCCATGCAAGGCTTGTGTCAGGAGAAGAGGAGGTGTGAGTAATGACAAAGACTGCTAAAAGCAAAGAATGCGTTATCTCAAAACCTGCTGAAGAATTTCATTAGTGTTTGAACATGGGGTATGTTCCCATGAATGAGAAGATTGGAAAGAAGTGACTACGTGGAATGTCTGAAGTACAGTCATAACTCCTCAATGTTTTCTACACGGCAAGTTTCAGGAGTTGTTGCTGATGTGTCTGATAGATAAGCACAAAGGAGCATATCTTGGCCGAGCATTTCAAGATTTGAATTTTATTTGAAGCAATATGCGGTCACATTGTTGATAACCTCAGACTCCATCCATCAAAAGAATAAGACAGTTTTGTATCTCCGTCCATATCTTATGCATGTATACAAACATCGATGCATTCGAGATAAAGACAGCCTATCTATTAGTTTTCTTCAGTAATAGATCCATGATTGCTTCATCAATACATAATGTATGAGAAGACGGATCTATGAACGGAGGACGTAGTGAATATACATTGCAATCAGAGACGATGTGGAAGGGTTGTTACACACAATGGTGCACCGCCCGTTGATGCTGAGGTTGGTAGATGTGCCTCTCTGAAAACTGCATTTTATGCAGTCAATTTTTTGGGTGTGAGAGCTCAGCAAAAGTCTAAATAACATCCTCCTCTGCCAAAAAAAGTCCAATAGTAGATAAGCATCAATATGCAGGAAACAAGAGTAATCTTAAAACGCTGCAAAAATAGCAATTTTCTCCCGGAACATGCAAAAGCAAAAATTAAGAGGTATCAGCACACACCCACAAGCATATTCCAGCGGAGGGCAATTTTCAATAGTGCTATAATGACATACTCAAATAGCAACCCTTTGATTTGCCTCACAAACTGATGCAATTTCACTCAACACAGTGAGAGAAACTAGCAAGGAGATACCTACAGCTCCATCATAATTGCTTCAGCCTTTTTACATTTATATTGAAGACGACATCTGAAGCAGTACTCATTAGCTAAGATCAAAGGAATCATAGGTTTCAATGGAATACTCCTGTAGGCTGGGCTAACCAATGTTAAAACACCCGACGAGGCACACAAGGTTGTGTCACTGCTTTCATTCCATTAAAGCTGATGGATTACCCCCGAAGACAACATCGCATAATTCTGATGATTTGAAGGCACTTCAAACAGTCATGCACACCCATGGGGATGCATTCAATTTTGCCAGTTCTCCATTAAGTTCATCGTACCAAAGTCAGAGTTTGAGAGGCAGTCCTTTAAAAAAGATTTATTCCAATATCAGTAACAGTTAATAGCACAAACAGCTTATTTCAAGAGAGTGTGATGGTTTATGGTTTAAAATTCATGAACTATCAGAGTTTGCAGTTTTAAATCATGTTCTTGGATCTTCTCTTGACTTCCTGCCACACATCTTTGCTTGCCACAACAGTGTTCTATCTTGGCGATATACTGTAGGAACGGGCATGTCAACCTCCAGTCCACAATGTAATTAAATTCTGCAGTGCCAGAGAATACATGTATTTTGAAACTGTGCCGGTATCTCAGATAGTATGGATTATTCATAATGCATTATTGTAATTTCAGAAGCACAGGTAGGCCTACCCTTGTGCTGTTGATGTAGAATTGCATAGCAAGACAGAATATTTTGTAAGCTTAGATAAACTATTCAAGGTGTAGGCGTACCACTGTTTACCCATTACAAAGACTTCCTGACTCTATGCCACTCATCTTGATCCATGATGGATCATCAGACAGACAGCACTGCGCAGCTTCCTTCAGAGCCAATAGTGTCCTACTTAGCCCCGGTGCCAACAGGTGAGTAATCTTGATGCAGATCATAATGAGGTCAATCGTTCCATGAGGCCAGACTCTAACAGGTGGGTAATCTTGATTCAGATCATAATGAGGTCAACCAATCCCTGAGGCCAGATTCTAACAGGTGGGTTATCTTGATTCAGATCATTATGAGGTCAATCAATCCCTGAGGCCATACTCTAACAGGTGGGTTATCTTGATTCAGATCATAATGAGGTCAAACAATCCCTGAGGCCAGACTCTAACAGGTGGGTTATCTTGGTTCAGATCATAATGAGGTCAATCAATCCCTGAGGCCAGACTCTAACAGGTGGGTAATCTTGATTCATATCATAATGAGGTCAATCAATCCCAGAGGCCAGACTCTAACAGGTGGGTTATCTTGGTTCAGATCATAATGAGGCCAATCAAAATCCCTGAGGCCAGACTCTAACAGATGGGTTATCTTAATTCAGATCACAATGAGGTCAATCAATCCCTGAGGCCAGACTCTAACAGGTGGGTCATCTTGATTCAGATCACAATGAGGTCAACAATCCCTGAGGCCTGACTCTAACAGGTGGGTTATCTTGATTCAGATCAAAATGAGGTCTAACAATCCCTGAGGCCTGGCTCTAACAGGTGGGTTATCTTGATTCAGATCACAAAATGAAGTCAATCCTGAGGCCACACTCAGGTGTGTAATCTTGCTTTAGATGACAATAGGCCAATTCTGGAATTCCCTTTGTCAATGCTGTGACTTCTATGTCTGCTTCATCTGAAATCCAGCAGAGAACACAAATATTGATGGAATACAACCTTGGTGGTCGTGAAAGAACAAGGGGATATAGATCTCCCCATAAGTCAAAGCAAATGAATATGCCTCAGCATATCTGCACAGCAGGTGTTACCTTCACCTTACTAGAAAAAGATTCGAGGTGATCAATATATTGGCCTGAATATCAATAGGTAACCTACTAAAATTTCAAGATAACCCATTCAACAGACTCATCAACTGGGCATCTGAGATAACAAAGTTTATCAGAGCAGTCGCCTCAAAAAAACAGCGGCTAATAAATTTAACTCAGATTCCATCAAAAAATTCGATCTCTCTCATCCAAGATAAGGAATTCAAGCTCAGAAGTTACAGTGTAGCTGGTTATTGCCTTAGGTTACTGAGTTCCATAATTGAGTTAAGGTAAAGGGCAAAGGAACAGCTCACTGGAAAACAAGGCAAGTTTGACAGTTACACATATTTTTTCAATATTTCTGCTACTGGCAATTGCGTAAAAATTCCAATACTGTTTCTGCCTGTCCCACACTCACAAAATTTCTGTGCTATGCACAGGAAAATCCATAACTTGACAATGGTTGTTGTGTAAACAATGCAACACTGCCATTCATATACTAATGGAAGTATTGTAGTACACCCTCCAGCAGGCACTCAAAATAAAATAGACGGCAACTTTTTCATCCTTTTCCATTTTGAAAACTGTCAACAAGTGTGGTACAGAATATTTTGAACAATAGCAGTGACAGAATCCGCAGACTTGATGACTGGAATTCAATATCCTGTTGAAGATCTTGAAATTTGTGACATACAGGCTGAAAAATAAGTATCCATTGCCAAAAAGAACTCAAGTAATTGAACACTAATGACTGTTCTTCACAGTATCTTTCCATGAGTAATGTGAGAGGAAATATTAAAAGTGCATATTTCATGAAATTTGGCACTATTGGGCTAGCTTGATGCTGATGCAGATTTGATGCATTATTGAAGTACAAATGATGCATCCTCATCAAGCATGCTCTGGATAAATGCATGCATGGATTATGCAAATGCATTAATAATGCACCAGTAATGATGCATATTTGAGGCAGAGCTAAGGTATATTTGATGTAGTGGTCCTGATGGGGTATAATTTGCTTTTTGTGGAAGTGGTGCAAACGGCTTGAAGATCTCTGTAATGATGATTATAAGCCTTGCATATATATAATATTCATTTTCTCAGGAGCATTAGTAACCAAAGTCATGCATATATGCAAAGAAAACTCCTTACCACCAGTTCCAATTAAAGGTACCACTCCTCTTGCATATTCCCATATCATGTATAACTTGTCCCAATAGCTGGTAGATGTTGCCATAGTGGCAGGCATCTCTAATTCCTCCGATGATGACGACATTGCTAAACTTTGTAAAATCTATCCAAGCAATTACAACTACACAGCCTATGTGAGGTTTAGGCCCGAAAGGACCAGTTGTGATGTGATCAAAGATATCCTAGTGGTGACGAAAAAGATATCCTTGGCTCTTATCCTACGTCAGAAACATGTCAAGTTCCTTTTATTCCAGTCAGAATGATATGGGTCCAAAATGTATTCCAATGGTGTTTTCATTACATTTTGCTAAAGATTAAATCACACTTAACAGCATTTTTTACAGGTATCCTTTGCTTCTTTACTTTAAAATTGAACGGTAATCATGCCTCTGAATTCAAGGACAGCGAAAAATTTCCCTCAAATCCAATTACTTCGATAGAAAATGTATTACAGTGACCACTTTTCCTATGCTCTATTCCGTAGTTTTAGAACTCCATGCTTTTACATGTAGATGTATATCCGCAAATCAGCCGTGATCTTTCTTCTACATGCTTTAGAAGGGTAGACTGATCCCCAATATATCCTTGGATAACCATCCTAACAACAGTTTATCCGCAGTTTAAAAATACATCCTTAGATTGAACATAAGGAGTCAATTTCCATGCATATTAAACTTTCGAAATCATGGTACTCATCCAGTATTTGAAAGCAGTGAAAAGTGGCATTTAGTATTACCTTGAATGCTGACATAGTGGTTGCAACTCCCTGTAATAGAATTCCTCTAATAACAACTTGCGAGAAAAAACACCAGTTTCTACTAATGTTGTTTCTTGGCATATTCCCTCGGAGCTGACACTCTGATCTGTACGGCTATAGGTTAGCTTCAGTCTCACCTGCCAGGCTAATGCTCCATGGAGCGATAAGAAAGTCGAAACTGGCGGACCATCCGTAGAGTGCAACGTGGTTCATGAGGCTGAGTGCCCTGTTCCTTCACCTGGAACCGTGTAAGGCTCATTTCAGCTCAGTTTTCACTGCAAGTTGTAAGAATTCGTACGAAACCCTATAGAAGATGTGTCAAAGATTTGAACAACTTGAAGTGATACTGATATCATTCGTTGAAATCGATTGAGCGTGTACTATTGCAAATCCTGAGCGCCAGAGAGGAAGACCAAAAAGAAGTCCAAGCATCCAATGCAAAAATCCAGAAGAACAGCAAGATCGATGCAGATTTTCTTTAAGTTTACAAGGAAACATCTTTGTAATGAATCCATTCAATCACCAGAGCTGGGATGGCCAGTACAAGGCAGTCAGAGTGGCGGGAGAAGATACAGCGTGGAATGTGGTAGAAGAGAGCCGAGAAGTGCCTGCTAAGTGTAACTCGTGAAATGCACAGACTGCTATTTCCCATCACAAACAGCCAAATTCATGAGAAAATCATAAGAATTCAACTGGAACTTGAGATCTTTGAAAAGGATATACTCGACTAGATGAGCGTTTGAAGTAGTTCTCATCACATAAAGATTTTTTATATAATAACAGATCTTCGGCAAATTTATCCAATGCAACACACTAGTGAATGACATTTCCGTTACCAGTTGACAGCGAAATGTGATACATAATGGATAGCTCTAATCTTGTACCGATTTCGCCAATACGGATAATGCAAACACTATTTTGAGACAAACAGTTTTTGGCCTTGTCAACGATTGGCTTCATTTCCCCTGTACCTGGTAGATTCATGTCACTTGCCTGTCATACCATATTTTCACCACAAGCCAGGCCATTTCTCATCAGTAATTCAAAGCACGAGGGGTGTGACTGGCGAGATAACCTCAGAAAAGACATTAATTATTGATAGGGTCTTAATCAGGGAAAAGGACTGGAAATGACAAATGCTAAAATCAATGAGAAACCACCGCAAGAGAAGACACATCCCTTGTAGAATCCATGATTATGAGGAGAAGAAACCACAATTTTCCCAAAATCATCATTTTGGAATTTTAGTTTTCTGCATACACAAGACAGCATCATATACATGTACTGCACCCATACATCTATAATACTCTATTCCCACATGCACAACATTCCGTCAAAGCTTTCAGATAAATCTTGAAATCTGCTACAACACTCTTAAGGTAATTAGCCCCCAAAGATTTGTCATCATTACATTGGTACAATTCTTGTGTCTCCTTACTTTGCTAATTGATTATATCATTAGGTTAATTGGCACAAAGATTTTTGCAAACCGGAATGGACGTTAGTCTGGATATTGTACTTGGTTTTTGTGTGTCTTCTACATGTACTCATGAAAAGTGTTTGAAACAACAATGAAATTTCAAATGAAGTTTAAGGAAGCAGCACTTCAAGAGCAGGGATACTCAGAAGTGCTGTAGAATGAGACTTGTCATAGAGGATATTTAACTGAACAGAACTATCTGAAGAAGGGTTAATCTTGGCTTGACTTTGTCAATCCCTGCCCCTGGCCACCCCATCCCATCCACCTTCAAGCCTGAAATTCTAGAGTATGGTGCAATGCACAGAACAGACAGCTTTTCAAAAGCAGGGGTTAAAATGTCTAGCAGAAACTTCGATCAAAGAAACCAGTGATTCAGACTAACCAAATGGACAAAAAGATACTTGAAACGTCACATGGAAACTTATACATTACTTAACATGCACCTAGCATTCACGGCAACAGGCAACCACTATTTACCCAAAGAATTGCAGATGAATAATGAATATTGAACCAAGCTCCAATCTCGGATGTGGTTAAGATGAAATTCTATGGATAATGAATAATTTTGTGTACATTTTTTTCTCTCTATTTCCAAGCACTCATTGATCTACTTGACTGTCTCCTCATCTCCAGAATCTACTTCTTATGCACTCACTTTGGCTGTACATATACTTCTTATGGAACCACATTGGTTGACATGGCATTAATTCAAAGCTGAAGAGTGTACTGCAATCCTACTGAAGCCGCACAGTTGAGAAGGTCGAGTTTTTCTGCCATGAAGGCTCGCATATCGGAGAAATGACAACTGACTCGCTTCTATTTCCTTTCAAAAGCTGTGCCAACCAAACTGTGCTCCTGCAACCACACTACAACCGATCACAGCAAAGGAAGCACAACCAATTGTTGCAAATGTCAGGCATGAGATGGAGCAACATGTTTCTGCCTGATTGTTCAGAGAATGTATCAACTGACCCCTTTCAACTCCACAGGTTTTCAGATAAGTGTTATTGTATATCAATCAAACAAGCCATTGTCAGGTGGAAGTTGTTGGAATCGGTACCTAAAAAGTGACATCTATCAGTACAAATACATACATCTGTACTAGCTAAACCCAATACAAATAGATAGCTAGAGCTAACAACAAAAGACTTATTGCCAACAAGAGAATATGGTGATTGCCTTTCTGAGCCACAACAAAAGACTTCTTGCCAAGAAGAGAAGATGGTGATTGCTCTTTGAGCCAACAACAAAGGACTTATTGCCAAAAGATGATGGTGATTGTTCTTTGAGCCAACAACAAAGGACTTATTGCCAACAAAAGATGATGGTGATTGCTCTTTGAGCCAACAACAAAGGACTTATTGCTAACAAAAGATGATGGTGATTGCTCTTTGAGCCAACAACAAAGGACTTATTGCTAACAAAAGATGATGGTGATTGCTCTTTGAGCCAACAACAAAGGACTTATTGCCAACAAAAGATGACGGTGATTGCCCTTTGAGCCAACAACAAAGGACTTATTGCCAACAAAAGATGATGGTGATTGCTCTTTGAGCCAACAACAAAAGACTCAGAGCCATATGCACCAAGCGAAGATTATCTTTAACTGAGGTTGAGCCACAACTTTTCCATTGTCACATCATGCCCTGGCAAACATGAACAACGGAAAAGTTGTGGCTCAACCTGAGTTCAGGATAATCTTCGTTTGGTGCAAACGGCCCTTATTGCCAACAAAAGATGATGGTGATTGTAACTCCAGCCAACAACAAAAGAAGAGGTGATTGTACAGAGGACTTGTTGCCAACAAGAGAAGATGGTGATTACATGTACTTTTAGCCAATAACAAAAGATTTCTTTCCACTTGAGAAGATGGTGATTGCAGCTTATGTCGATGAGAGAAGACCACTGCAGTACACTTGTGCCCAACAACAGGAAGATCAGCTACACAGAGCCAGTGGCACCAAGAGAGCCTTCATCTGATAAAACTGGAAAAACTTGCTCCATTCTAGATAACATTCCAAATTGAAACTGACAGATTCTTTGGATGCACTGGTAATCCTTGGGCAAATCAGTGAAACTAGAATAATCAAATGCCATAAAATCCTTGTGAGACGTGTAATCCAGTGGAAATGACAACTTCATTGAAGACTGAAAATCCTGCAACGCAGATATCATCTAAATGAATGTAAATCATAAAGAACACAAGTGTCAGAAGATCAGCCTTGGTCGATTTTCCTCCAGAAAAATGTAATGCTGGCGCTACGATATAATGTTGACAACAGATACACACCAAGAATCATGATATTTATCCAGTTTTTTACTGAAGTGATATGCAATATCTGGTCGTCAAAGACGAGGCTGTATCCATGGATGCTGATGATAAGATGTGATGAACTTGTGCAGTAGCACCGTATATTGAAAAGAAATTGACAACTCTCTTGGATCCTGAATTTATGAATGTGATGACAAATTCATCATAGTTTCTACGGTCATTCGGTGCTAAATACCGACATCACTGAAAGGAAGATCAGACTGTAAGTCATGATCACAACCAGTATCACAAGGAAAGGAAATTGGGCATGGCAAAACCACTTCCAATTAAAAGCCGAAAAGGCCCGGGAACATTGGCTCCATTTCACTACCTAGCCAGTAAGACATCATGCAACAACAAACTGCATTCTCTTCCTCAAATGAACGTAAATGCAATTTAGGCGATTATACTTTATTGGGACATAAACATTCCTGGTCTCATC
The DNA here is from genome assembly GCA_002633025.1 of Notospermus geniculatus. Lineage (NCBI taxonomy): Eukaryota > Metazoa > Nemertea > Pilidiophora > Heteronemertea > Lineidae > Notospermus > Notospermus geniculatus. The sequence goes on from NMRB01002321.1 coordinate 104,501, forward strand.
AAACAAATGACAGAGAGATGGCCGCCTACCCTAATGCCACTATCACAAGAATTACAACCAACTGTAGCAAATCACAGCAGGGCTTGAGATAGCTAATGACATTTACAGGCAATGTGAAAGAAAATGGACTATTTCGAGTAATTTGTCACACAGACACACAGGCGATCAATTTCACTGGAGTATCCAATTAATTATCTAGCTAATTAAAAATTGACTTGGATGAATCTTCAGTCAATATTGAGAAGGATCTTTGAAGAAATCGGTGTCCACAACATGCCCTCATTGAAGTCAATGGTACATGCAGAACATAAGGTTGCAATTTTCGTATTTTGCCTCCAGGCATGCAACCAACTCCAATCCACCTCGATCAAAGTGGCTGTAGTAGCTTTATTTATGGCAAAAGAATTTTAATTGGGAAATCAATTGTAAGGTGGTACAAGGTCAATTGTTTGGAAACCATCTAACACAGAATCTCATGCTGTTGCCATCAAGGTAAGGAGGATTGTTAGTGAAGCCATTTACAACATCCAACAAGGCACTGCCCACTTTTAATTGGTGTAACAGAGTGCAAGGTCAAACTTTAACACAGCCGAAATCCCTGCTGTTTGGCCAGAATTCACTATTTTGAGAGGACTGGTTTCTTCCTTTCAGCCGTGATACTATTAAGATGGATGCTTCTCCACATGAGAGTTTTCTGGCAGTGGTACATGTATGTTCCTGGAGAGTAAACAAAGTTTAATCTCCATGAAGTCAGATATAGAACTGATCATCTTCAGTTCTCTGGAGAGATCAGCAACAATAGGATGTCGATAAGGATATGACTTCATCAACACCGTAACTTCACTTGTTGCAAGGGATGTGAAGGAATTGTCTGAGGCCAAGATGTTTACCAACACACTTCAGCGGAGACGTTTCTTCCGCACAGACAAGAAGCAGGAAGTACATCGTACCTGTATGCTAACAATGTACCTACATGTATGTGAACAAAAAATCTTATGTATTATGTGCTCCTGCACATTAGCAATGTCACCTTTAACATTCTAAGGTTTCCAACCTGTCTACACAAGCAACATACATCATATCTAGAAGTGATTTTCTCATACATTTGACTTGGTGCTGCCATGCTTCCTAATAAAGGAAATAATTCTTCAGCAGAGCTTCTTCAATGTAAGTAAATTATGCCGGTTAAGTTTGTTTTTAGGGGGTAAGTTCACCAAATTTCTGTAAAGAAATATAATATTTCTTGAGAGGAATTTCTATTTCCTTGAAAACTACATCGGAAAACTAATTCCGCACCCTTGAAATCCCAGGGCCAGTAGTTGTCAAAAAGTACATAACGCCAGCAAGCAGTTACTGAGCAACACCATCCGCCTAATTTTCACAGAATATGGAATAACTATGGGCTTTGAACATAACCATTGAGAGAAAGAAATGTGTTGTTGAGCTGAAGTTATGTGGAAGTTACATTGGAACAAGATTCCACACTAGATTACCAGTCAATGATGCAAAGTATTTTGTATTGTTGATGATGGAGGTGGTGTGTAGGTGATGCTGGATAGGCATAGCCAGTGGGGACTTTCTCATGTGTATAGCTTTATTCGCCAATACAATACTGTAGCACTTTGTATTGGGGACTTTCTCATAAACTCAAATAGACCGAAGAATACTTCAGTGTGCGGCATAGGACTACTAGAATACAGTAGTAGAGCCATGTTGGAAAGAAGTTGCTCTTGGGAAAACTAAGTATACCCAGTATCCTTCACAACGAAGAGCTGTAAATCCAAAGGCAAAACGAAAAGCAGAAATGAACAACTGAGGATTAATTTCAAGAGAAATGAACAGAAATGTCTCGTCCCATAGGTCTTACTTCAATACTGTTAAGCTAGGCAAACCATCCTTGTTTTATCGGATATCCTATACGTGGAGGAGAAAGCAGATATCAAGTTCAAGATCAAACTGCTCTTCCACCTTCATTATGCCACCCGTTCTATCGATTATATGAGAAATATGAACTGGAAGTCATGTCACCTAGAACACAACCATTGCAATACAGGAATATTCAGATTTCTTCCATGAACCCTGGTGCCTCTCCAATATCAAGAGATTTAGAAATTGTGTAGTCATATTGAAGGGCATTCTGCTATTTGCTCTCAGAATTTGGTTTGCTAATGTTACAGACCTCCAGTTTAAATTGGTTACAGAGCATGAAACATCGTGTCTTCATTGGAGGATGCATATAGTCATGGCTTTTACTTCATACAACCAGAGGACATGTAAAATTTATGTATACACAAGGGCTACTATGATGCTGCTTCCATGCAGCTTCCTGCCATTCTTTGATGTGATTTAAATGCCCACCAACAAAATCACTGTTTAGATGAACCCAGCAGCCTCTTCATTACTTGCATCAGCTAAATTGTCAGGTGTTATTAGCTGATGGCTTGTGACAGTAAATCCACTCGCTAACTCTATTAAACGCTAAAGCGTGCATGTGCATTTACAGTGCATGTGAATGATAAACATGACTCTTGATGTTGTTACTGTCATTTTCGAACATAGGATGTCCTACTGATAATGGTTATTAGGACAGAAGCATTGTTCTGAGAACGACATGATGATAAACAAAATACTTCAATCTTGCACTTGCTAACACTGAAGATGACATCAGATAGTTCCGAAATGAGTACTGTGTTAATGACAATCACTGAAGGGTATTCCCAGCCTTTGAATTACAACTTGGGGGAAATAATGACAAGCCGAAAAGAAATGGGAAAGGTATAATATTGAACTTCAATCGTCTGGTGTCTTCCTTTCAATTTAAGGTGGAGACCGACGATTCCAATGTAATAGAAGATCAGAATGCCACACAAATCAACCAAAAGACGAATGCCAAGATGTCAACCACAAGTTGAATGCCTAACGTCAACCACAAGTTAACTTGAATGCCACATGTCAACCACAACATGAATGGCCAGGTGTCAACCACAAGTTGAATGCCAAGATGTCAACCACAACGTAAATGCCCAGATGTCATCCACAAGTTGAATGCCAAGATGTCAACCACAAGTTGAATGGCAAGATGTCAACCACAATGTAAATGCCCAGATGTCATCCACAAGTTGAATGCCAAGATGTCAACCACAAGTTGAATGCCAAGATGTCAACCACAAGTTAACTTGAAGTCAACTTGCACTGATGTCAACCACAACATGAATGGCCAGATGTCAACCATAAGTTGAACGCCCAGATGTCAACCACAATAAATGCCCAGAAATCAACCACACCAGGAATTGCCCGAAATATTAACTCACGGGTGCAATGTGGATGCCGAACAGAATATTTTCAAATATAAACGCACACAAATGTTCATAGCAGAATCAGGGAAGATTAATTTTCTCATCCCACAAACCATTAATGTTATCCATTATTTCCCTTCGCTGACATCCTTCCTCACGAATAAGGAACTCCCACAGAAATCCGAAAATCACGACGACAGATTAGTCTCCAGGTGGTAGTTCCGAAAAAGAAGCTGGGCTGCTTCCGAAAAAGAAATTAAGATGCCTCGATGAAGCATCTGTCCCTTCCGAATGAGCAACACTACTATTGCTACAGCCAATGGCAGACTGATGGCACCTTTGAACTACAAAGTCAGAACACCTGAAAGATATATCAGATAAACAAACAAATCTCCAAATCTCTCACCCTTTGGCAGGCATGGTGCAGGTGGTAGAAACTATATTCCTCACAAGAGCTATTATCAACACAGATATGAAAATAATCGTTGCACTGACTGCTGAGAATAACCACATTACACTTATACCAGAAGTAAGAAGGCGAGGGGTGGGGATTACTAGATAAATGTTTTTTGATGCAAAGAAGGAGGGTTAGAATTGCCTTAACCCTTTAACCGAAGGAAGATGAGATTCAAAGGAACAATTTGCCACCCTCAAGACGAGAATCTAGTCCTACTGGATGAAATAAACATCGACGTCCCAAAAAACTGACCCTGGAATTGCAACTGTCTCTAGTATTTCACCAAATCATATACATGTACCTCAATTTCACTATGAAAGCTCATGATTGCTGATGGCGCCCAGAAGAATTACCAATTTATTAGCCATCCTAAGTTCATTCTGTAAGATATATTATTATGTAACACCATTACAAATGAAATCGATTCTTCATGATTTGTAAGCTAAGCTCAATATCCTGGGTGACTCGTGGACAGGATCAAACAGCTAGAGACTGATGTATAACAACTTCATGTCCACATGAAATTCCAAAAGAAATCTCCACAGAACATAAGAAGTCAAGGGATATTTCATGCTCTAACCATGCAATTTGAAGAATCTTATCCAGAACTTATCACACTTTCAACACAAAATCACAAATAGCTGACAGATCTTATGACACAGGCATCGGCCTTCACATATGAACAGATTAGACGAATTCCTGTGAAAGTTTGAGATCCAAAGATATAGCCTACATGTAGTAGCACAAACTCATTGTCATCATGAAAATCGAGTTACCTAACACCGACACTTAACTTTGAGTGACTCCTCGACCAGATCAAGACGATCTCAGTCATAACAACATTAGATACCCATAGACACAAGATACAAGACATCGTTTACTTTCTACCTCTCATCTGTACGAATGTAGGGCCCATCAACTGTTAGATCAAGTGACATGGACCGATATGAAGTGGGTACCTCTGATAGATGTCCTATTGGTATTTAAGACAGATATTAGCAGGCCCAGGACGATTGATGGGACTCAAGAATGCTAGTATGACATATTGGCAAATGGTTTNCACACACACACACACACACAAAGGGCCGTATGCACGGGTCAGACTTCAGCCACACTTTCATTAAAGTCTGGCTTTTCTCAATGCTTCACGCAAAGAGAAAGTCTAACTTTAAAGCTATGCTTTAGGCTAATGTCCGACCCGTGCATACAGCCCAAAATGTGGTTTACAACTGGGCCAATCAACTTGCTGAGCTGAAGGTATCTGATGACACCTTTCCAAGTGCATTACCATTCCAGGAACACTTCTTCTAATCTATTGTTGCTTTTTTCTGGTGGACTACATTCCCTACCACATCAGCTACAAGCAAACGGGAGAATTTGGTTCCATGCTCATCATGCTCATCTCTACAGTCTGTTTCAAAGAGACTTATACAGATTGTTGAACACAGGTAGCTCGATAATTCACATTACAGGTGTAAATGCAAATACCAATGGTGAAAAATAATCTTGCAATATTTCTTATGTAAAGTTGATTACAAAGCAAGTTGAAACATCTCTCACAAAGTGCACAGTTTGGTAAAGGCGAGACGTGCACAACAAGGAAGTGAGCGATTGTGTCTTTTTTCATCAGCAGGTAAGAAAGTCAGACAGATCTGAAAGGTCACACCAAACATCACAGGCTGCTGTCAATAGCTGAAGGTTATTATCTTACTTTCTTCACCAATTTTCCTAACATAAAATGCAAAAGGCAGGCTACTAAACTGTAACCTTAGGAGACCTTGGGTATGTGAAGAATTTTTTTCAAAGGATAATTCCTTCTCATCTCCAGTGTATAATGGACCATACACAAGATATTCTTGAGCCATTCTATAAATGTTTCCTGTGTTCATTTGGACTGTTTTTTTTATATCTCCCTTCTTCACTTTCCGAGGATGACAGATATCTGCCAGTCGGCAGGTTAGACAACTGTAAGCCACAGCAATAAGAGAAGATGATGGTGATTGGCCTTTGAGCCAACAACAAAAGACTTATTGCCAAGAAAAGATGATGGTGATTGGCCTTTGAGCCAACAACAAAGGACTTATTGCCAAGAAAAGATGATGGTGATTGGCCTTTGAGCCAACAACAAAGGACTTATTGCCAACAAAAGATGATGGTGATTGCTCTTTGAGCCAACAACAAAAGACTTAGGCCATATGCACCAAGTGAAGATTATCTTTAACTGAGGTTGAGCCACAACTTTTCCATTGTCTCATCACGCCCTGGCAAATACCACCTGAACAACGGAAAAGTTGTGGCTCAACCTGAGTTCAGGATAATCTTCATTTGGTGCATACGCCCTTATTGCCAACAAAAGATGATGGTGATTGTAACTCCAGCCAACAACAAAAGAAGAGGTGATTGTACAGAGGACTTGTTGCCAACAAGAGAAGATGGCGATTACATGTACTTCTAGCCAATAACAAAAGATTTCTTTCCACTTGAGAAGATGGTGATTGCAGCTTATGTCGATGAGATAAGACCACTGCAGTACATTTGTGCCTAAGATCAGCTACACAGAGCCACTGGCACCAAGAGAGCTTTCATCTGATAAAACTGGAAAAACTTGCTCCATTGTAGATAACATTCCAAATTGAAACTGACAGGATTCTTTGGATGCACTGGTAATCCTTGGGCAAATCAGTGAAACTAGAATAATCAAATGCCATAAAATCCTTGTGAGACATGTAATCCAGTGGAAATGACAACTTCATTGAAGACTGAAAATCCTGCAACGCAGATATCATCTAAATGAATGTAAATCATAAAGAACACAAGTGTCAGAAGATCAGCCTTGGTCGATTTTCCTCCAGAAAAATGTAATGCTGGCGCTACGATATAATGTTGACAACAGATACACACCAAGAATCATGATATTTATCCAGTTTTTTACTGAAGTGATATGCAATATCTGGTCGTCAAAGACGAGGCTGTATCCATGGATGCTGATGATAAGATGTGATGAACTTGTGCAGTAGGACCGTATATTGAAAAGAAATTGACAACTACTCTCTCTCTTGGATCCTGAATTTATGAATGTGATGACAAATTCATCATGATTTCTACGGTCATTCGGTGCTAAGTACGGATATCACTGAAAGGAAGATCAGACTGCAAGTCATGATCACAACCGGTATCATAAGGAAAGGAATTTAGGCAAGGCAAAACCACTTCCAATCAGAAGCCGAAAAGGCCCAGGGAACATTGGCTCCACTTCACTACCTAGCCAGTAAGACATCATGCAACAACACACTGCATTCGCTTCCTCAAATGAACGTAAATGCAATTTAGGCGATTATACTTTATTGGGACATAAACATTCCTGGTCTCATCAAACAAATGACAGAGAGATGGCCGCCTACCCTAATGCCACTATCACAAGAATTACAACCAACTGTAGCAAATCACAGCAGGGCATGAGATAGCTAATGACATTTACAGGCAATGTGAAAGAAAATGGACTATTTCGAGTAATTTGTCACACAGACACACAGGCGATCAATTTCATTGGAGTATCCAATTAATTATCTAGCTAATTAAAAATTGACTTGAATGAATCTTCAATCAATATTGAGAAGGATCTTTGAAGAAATCGGTGTCCACAACATGCCCTCACTGAAGTCAATGGTACATGTAGAACATAAGGTTGCAATTTTCGTATTTTGCCTCCAGGCATGCAACCAACTCCAATCCACCTCGATCAAAGTGGCTGTAGTAGCTTTATTTATGGCAAAAGAATTTTAATTGGGAAATCAATTGTAAGGTGGTACGAGGTCAATTGTTTGGAAACCATCTAACACAGAATCTCATGCTGTTGCCATCAAGGTAAGGAGGATTGTTAGTGAAGCCATTTACAACATTGAGCGAGGTACTGCCCTCTTTTAATTGGTGTAACAGAGTGCAAGGTCAAACTTTAACACAGCCGAAATCCCTGCTGTTTGGCCAGAATTCACTATTTTGAGAGGACTGGTTTCTTCCTTTCAGCCGTGATACTATTAAGTTGGATGCTTCTCCACATGAGAGTTTTCTGGCAGTGGTACATGTATGTTCCTGGAGAGTAAACAAAGTTTAATCTCCATGAAGTCAGATATAGAACTGATCATCTTCAGTTCTCTGGAGAGATCAGCAACAATAGGATGTCGATAAGGATATGACTTCATCAACCCC
>NMRB01002322.1:6861-98070 GCA_002633025.1 Notospermus geniculatus
CCGATAGGTTTAATCAGGGATCCTGTCCCAGTTATGCAATACTTCTCAAGGTCAGAGGTCAAGGTCACAGCCAACCATCACAAATAACATGAGACAGAACCTGGTGATGGTGGAAGCCTAAAACCTTCATCTACACCTAGGTTATCAAGGATGAGCTTTCAGATTACACAATGACCTTGAAGGTCAGAGGTCAAGGTCAAGGTCAAACAGTTCTAAAGTGCAAATCTACTCAGAATTTCAGGGGAAAACTAATTAGAAGCCTGCATTAACCATCCCCTATCTGTTTAATCAAGGATCCCTGTTCCAGTTACGCATTACTTCTCAAGGTCAGAGGTCAAGGTCACAGATAACTAGCTCTAGAGTAGTAAACTTATCATCGGAAACCATAGACATCGCTCCGATGTCCTGCTCTTGTTCTACAAGAGACAACGAAGTTGCTGTGCACTATAATTCAGGTTTATGGGCCTTTGCAGCAGTAAAGCCAGCATCACACCAGTGATATTGAAAGAGATCTGATCGCCACCGAGCAAAATTGGCTATTTGACACCGTGTGCGCTCGACAGTGATGCGTGGAATCCTCTCACCAGCGAAGCTCGTCCAATATCAAACAACACTTATTGTAAGCCGGTATCGCCTCGTCTTCAGTGGCTGGTGAGAAGATCAGTGGTGAGTAGATCGCTTGCAATATCACCTGGTGTCAAACCATCGCCCAGTCTGCAGTGGCTGGCAAGAAGATTGGTGGCGAGTAGATGGCTTGTGATATCGCCTGGTGTGCTGCTGGCTTATGATTTCCAGTTTAGGTCACCCAACTAATGGTTGATCCTCCCAACCACTTAGATTACCCTGTATAGACTTTGAGTAGATAAGGTGTCATAAGATAGAGAATGCCTTTTAAAAGAAAGATCTGGCTTTGGTATTATCAGAACTGACTGATACAACCACTTGTATCATATCACTTGTAACTTAGAAAAGCGCAGAAATAAAATTCCTTAGTACCAGGTGAAACAACATTGTTACCAAATTCTGATGGGTAAAATAAGATCCAAATGCAGCATTTCTTTCAGTCGAGGATTTGTTGGTACAGTCCCCCCTCGCTATTACGAACCCTTCGGGGTCCAAGGGTTAAGTTCGTACTAACTCGGAGTTCGTAATAGCGAGGATTTATATACATGTCATGAAATTTTGGGAGCCAGACGTTGGGTTCGTAATATCCGGGAGTTCGTAAAATCGAGGTTTGTAAGAGCGAGGGTGCACTGTATTATCAAGGAGCAGGTCCAAATGTTTAGACATGAAGCCCCCACATGTAGTTATAATACAATTCAATCCCCTACCTTTCATGTTTCTTATCATCATCTTTATCCTCAGCATCCACTATAAACATCACCAGAAGTTTCTTTGCTGCAGCATATTCGTTCAGGTTAGCACCTTGTACACGAGGGAATGCCATGAATCGTTCCACGTTGATCCATTTTTCAAGTGCTGACTTGGTCTCAATACCCTCCTCATTGCCTTCAAAGAGACAAAATAGCACAATTTGAGTGGAGATGTTTAAGTGTGATTTGGCCTGTATCTTCTCATCTTCTGTGACTTTGCATATCCCCAGATTGCTGTGAACTGCTCAGGGCCAGTTTACACAAACCTCACGACTTCCTTCTATAGTAATTCACATAAAAGGCGCTCCTCTACATGAGAGTGGGTTGGTTCTCAAAGACCAATAGATGATATCACTCCAAAAGAGCGCAGCACCTGACGGCGTTAGCGTCACGACGTCCCGCACGTCATTACATGATGTCTTGACGTGAGACGGAAAAAAATCAAATTGTTTCCCCAACGTCATGATCGCTGAAACAACATGATTTTTTGGAGTCACGTCATCGAGTTCAGAAATGACGTGCGGGACGTCATGACGCTGCACCGTCAGGTGCTGCACTCTTTTGGAGTGATAGAGTCTATTCACCATTGTTAGTTTCCTTATATGGCTTATGCCTTGATCAGTGACACAAACGAATGTCCATAGTTTGCCTTTGAGTGCAAGCTTGCGTGAGAAAAGTCTCATGTGGAGGAACTCCTGGTGAGTTGTGGCATTGTAGTGTTTCAGATGCAAGTTCTTTTCATGAGAAGGATATTTCCTGGAAAAAACACACCGAGGCAAAGCAATATATTGAGCAGCTGTCATGGTTGAGTGTGACACTGATACTGAAAACTTGAGGCAAGCATGAAAAGGGAAGGAACCTCCCATATTTGTGGAAGGTACACACATACATACATTAATGATGGCGTGTGAGCCCCATGTGGAGGTGAAGACCACAATCTGTGTTTGCCAGATCTTCCATCAAGAAACAACAAAAACATCAGATCCCACTTTTATTAACAATCGTGAAAAACGACCATGCAATTTTCAGCAGCAGAGATACAAATGTTATTAACCCCAATCAAGACAATGATAGCAACATTATAGAAGTGCTAAGCTGTCTCCTGTAGCAAATGAACACAGTGCGATCACAAATTCTACGCCTCTGGTGAGAAATGAACAAAGTGTTATGACTAGCTAGGACACAGAGCAACAGTAACCAAGATGACAAATTTGAATGCTTTGTGTGCCAATGGACGAACATCTTTAGATTTCTGAAATGAAGAAATCTTCCTTGAGTGCTGTGTACAGAAAATGTGGAGCACCTTCCAGTTTTAGGCTACATGGAATGACCATGTTGTGCTGAGTGCCAACAGTGTGTTAGTGATGAATACCCAAATACACATGTTCAACACTTCCAGAATCTCGTAGTAATGACGACTTACTCTTTATTTCATCAGTCTCTTCATCCACAGCTGTCATGAAAGAGGACTTGAAAGTGTTACTTCTAGATATTACTGAATCCAGACAAATACATGTATTGCAAAGTTTGCAGTACAGAACCCACGAAAGACATTATTGACTGTCAAGACAGGAGTGCAATCAGAAACTATAAATGCGGAAGTCAATTATATCATTCTCCACACCTAAAATGGGTGAGCACCTGTACACTGTTTGTTGCCACCCAAAACAAGCCTCCCTCAGCTCCCAATAAATGCAGCAAAATCTTGATGGAAAACTCATAAAATGATGGAAAGACCACTGTTCCTGAGAAAGGATCAGGGAGACATTCGACACATCAAGTCATCAGAAGAAACAGCTATAAAATTACAACCCAAAGGAGAGTGTTTATTTCATTTCATGTCAACCTAGTGCAGAAATTACACTTACGGATTGTTTCATCCAAAGGTGATGTTTCATCACCGGGTGATACCTCATTCCCATGTGATACCTCATCCCCAGGTGATACCTCATCTCCAGGGGACACTTCATCCTCAGGTAAAGTTGCAGCTTGTTAAGAAGATAGTTCAGAAGTAAGGTGAAGAACTTGTATAAAAAGGACGGGAAAGGTTTACAAACACAAAACTCCCAGATCTCAACTAAGATAGAAGACAGACTTATAATCATTTTTTTATCATAGGACATATGAGGTGTGGGTCAGTATATTCAGTTCACTCTCCCTCACTACCATAATACCGGGTACTTGAGATATAGTGACTGAACAGTATACAGCTGTAAGACACTAAAAGTCATTAATAGATCCATGATAAAAAGTCTTCATGAAATGTTGACTTACTTTTTGCGCAAGAGTCACCATCTATTGAACATGTATCAGATGAGTCCAAAGCTAAATGGAACGGAAGATGAAAGAGATATTATCTGTGATTCTCCACCAACATGACTCGTATATTAGTAAAGAATACTGATGGCAAGATATCCTGATGTTTACTGAACGGACAAACAGAACCGTTTTGCCATGTGAAAGAAGTTAATATTTCAGTAGACTTGGTGCACATTTTTGAATGAGAGACAACACACAGACTTACTACCAATTGTGCCAGTATCAGACAGAGTGCCTTCCTCAACTGAAGCATTTCCAAAGAAAACAGGAAGAAATTGGTAAAGGAGAAACTTGATATACCAATGACTGATAATAGACTAAAATAATAAAACCAATGATTGATGATGGACCAAGATTCGAGTACCAATGAGTCATAATAGGCTAATGACTGATAATAGACCAACATTCCAATACCAATGACTGATTAGACCAAGATTCTAATACCAATGTTACAATTACTGATAGTAGACAAACATCCTAAATCAATGAAGCGACAAGAATTCAGGGGCGAACCAAGCCTTTGGACCTCCCAAGGATTGACTCAAGAACGAAGAGAACCGTGTTTTAGAAGCCTTCAGGTAACTACGCGATGTTGGAAGAATCGTGACTGGATTATCAGCAGTAGAGTATCATATCTTGACATATCATGGCCTTCGGCCACTTCACCCTTTGACTACACTGTGGATTGAGCAAGGGTTGATGTGATTGGAATGCTTGTCAGGGCAAAATGTGTAGTATAGATCATAAGATACTTGTACGACAGCCAGCCATTGAGATGCAGAACCTCTAGAATCGTATGAACATGGAACAACATCCCTCGAGGTTCCAGGACTTACTTTTTATCATGTCATCCTCCTCAACTTCACCTATCATGTTACAGCAATGGAGAGGACAGAAAGAGGATTGGATTAAGTTGTTTTCATTATCTACCGGTATCTAAGATAATTTGGCAAAAACACTTCACTTTACAATGGCACATTCGAACAGCATGACAGGATACTTCACCTCTCAGAACAAGTGCCAGTACTGGCCATATCAGGGCGAGAAGGGAAAGAGCTGAGAAACTGGCCAAGCTGGTACTTATTCCTAGAAGTAACTTATAGTACAACAGGTCAACAGTGAGAAACTTATAGGGTACTGGTAGACTGAAGACAAACCTCATGAGGTAACAAACCAATGGATCTGACACTCACCTTCAAATGTGAACACCAGTCCATCCTTAAATACATGAACACTTGGGAATGACTCAACCTTAACATCCTGAAAAGGAGAGAGATACAACGCTTTATACAGGTCGACTTCAGGGGAAGAGATCTGGCATCATTGCAACCGAAGGTACTGGAAATCATGGCCCTTCATCATTCATGAATGTAAGCTGGTATGTATTTCATACTCAATGCGAGAGTAAATTAAGTAGTACCGGCATAGCACTAAGGTCATTAAAACAGGACTTACACTAGGTAGCACCCTCTTTGGAGCTGTATAAAAGTAACTCTGAACACGGAACTTTTCAGCTATTGCAGAATATTTGTTCTGGAAAAAACAAGGTCCATGTCTGTACACCATATTGTAGAATACAAGTGTGCTCTACCCTTATTCTTTCTAGAATACCAGTTACACAGAACTTTAAATTCTATCATATACCGGTAAATAGTTGCATGAATGCTTTGATAATTATGATACACAATGTAGGGCCTATCATCTCTCATCACCTCTCCAGCAAATAACTGAACTGAATTGAAATTTCATCCAACTCAGACTGACAAGAGGTGAAAGAGAAATAATGTTGAAACCAACAGTGCTGCCACCTCTAAGCAAAATATTGAACTATCTGATATTCGTCCAACTCCTTGGGCATATTCCACACAGCACAGGAACAATATATAATTATTATCAGAAATACTCACAAATAAAGCCCCATGAATGTCGTCTGTATCTGCCACAAAAAGGAAGAACACACCACTGGAATGCTGACTTCTTATTTCATGGAATCGTCCAAGACTAGTGATGTTTCTTACTACTGGACTGAAAGATATATCAAAATAACATCATCTGGGGTTCATGAATCACAAATCATGATACAGGCAACTTTTTAAACACTTATTATTGTCATTGCACCAGAGACATGCAGCAAGTCGTTACATAAATCTCTTGAGACACCTTTTGGGAAGAATGAAGGAGAAATGCAGTCAGCTTTCCTTTTACCTTTTCAGACTAGTTAGGACAAAGTGGTAACATGGCCAAGCCTGAAAACTTGGGTTCTGAGACAAAAGTTAAAATAGATGCTAATGCTGATTCATAAACTCTGCAAATTAAGTTTTGTGCGTACTTGGATAAAGTGCAAACCTACCCATGTGCTCTATATGCAAACTCTAATATATCCTCCTTAGATCTCTCCCCTCTGTGAGTATATGCTGTGTTTCCACGGATACTGAAACAAGATGAAAGAAGATTCAGAATTCTACTTTATCCTTCTGCGCTCTGAATATCTCAGTCACTTCATATAATATTGCCACCTGTGAGCAGATGACATTATCAACTCAGATTTTCACCAGGTGCAAAAGTAAGCACTTCGCAACAGTAATTTGTGTCATGACATCACATGGGGCATTTACAATGTATGTTTGTGATGTCATGGTTTTGTCATGACATCATGGACCACAATTCCAGTCCATTGTAGTAAAGTGGTTCATACACTGACTTCTTCCTTCAGCTTTTTCAAAACATGCAATTCACACTACAATGAATCAGTATATCTGTCAACAAACGACAATCAACATCATAGATGGTTGCTAGGCATTGATTCCAGTTACTATGAAAGTGTAGTCTGGCTCATACCAATCAATAGTCCACATCAATCTATTACACTAATTATTGAGAACAAACAAAAATGTTAAACATGCTAAATTTGTGGTACCGGGTACTTCCCATTATGAGAATGGACATTGCATTCGCCCTATTGGCAATCATATTCTTTCCATTCCATACAAAGTACATGTACATGTATCTGTTAAAGCCATACACGTGAACAGTATTTATAATGACTTTTAATTTCCAATTATATTCAGATCATTCTAAAACTTCTGGTAAGGGATTAACTAGCATCTGAACAGTTCTTAGAACAAAATACTTACAATTTGATAGTTGGGAAACCTCTTATTTCAAACATATGAGCAAGAGACTGAAAGAGAGTGCAGTCGACCTTCCCAACACGGATGTCGCTATCTTTTAACTCTAATGCAACTCTGTGGTACACAGGGTTTAATTTCTTGCAGTGGCCACACCACGGTGCATAAAACTGAAAGAAAAGTAGTACCTCAGGTTAATTTGATGACATAAGCCCCATTTACACACTGAGGAAAAATAACCGATCTCGGACCGGTCGAGCACAGATCCCCCCAAAAATAGCAAGTGTAAACGGGACAAGCGTGCCAGGAACGGTTCCAAACCGAACCGAGCCGAGACCACCAGTTGGAGGTGGTCTCGAAGCGGTCTGTTTGATTTTTCGTTCATTTTCGTACCTCCGATCGACTGAACTGACTGGAGAGCTCATGGCACCCGCCAACTTGGATCGGCTCCATTGTGCTAATGTAAATGGGGCAGATCACCAAGGGCTGTATGCACCAACGAAGATTATCATGAACTCAGGTTGAGCCACAACTTTTCCATTGTCACATCATGCCCTGGCAAACCTGAACAATTGAAAAGCTGTGGCTCAACCTGAGTTCAAGATAATCTTCGTTGGTGCATATGGCCCCAGATGACCAAGTGGGCCGGGACCAGTCTGAGCACGGATCGCTTAACATGTACTTGACCAGTGTACTGGTAAATGGGGCTATAGAGTCAGGTTCATTGGTCAAAAGTTGCAGAAACATGGTGTTAAGTTAGATTTGTCTCAAAATGCTACAAAGCTTAACCAATGAACAGCTGTAGAGGAATGTTCTGGAACTCAAGGAAACTGACACCAATTTTATTGAGCGGTATTTGGAATACTACACTGTCATCACTTCAATGACAGGGTCTCTCCCCTGGAGCTATTGTAGGCAGGGATTGGGTAGATTAGAAGAAATGAACAAGAGTAATGTGTATAGCAGGTTGAGATATTGATCCAGTAGATCCGATTCCCTCATATTTAACCTCTGGCTAACCCCAGCAGCAATGAGATTAAGGTGCTGCATGAAGGTGCTGGCAATAGCAAAACTAAATGCATTAAAAGGCAGCTTTGTCCGACTCGCGTTATTGGGTACTGTGTGCCAGTTCGAAATCTCTTCTCTACTTTACTCACAGAGTGAAGTATCCTCAATGTTTGACATTTTGTGGCCTAAAATGACCCGGCAAATGTCTGGTCCAGGTAGGCCTAAGGATCACACACAAAGGCAACTTTCTTTATTTTGGTGAATGACTCTGTGGTTGGATTTTTTCCAGATCTTCCACTTTGTACAAACATTTGTGAGGTGGTCTGGGAAAACCCGTCAGATTGCGTGTTTGAGGAAAGTGTTAATGGCCTTGGTGAACCCGCACATTTCAAAAGCTGAAATGTAACAGGTAAACAGTAGCAGATCAATGCACAGGCAATCTGACACCCCTTGTTGATCACTCAGCGGCATCTGATGGGTTTTCCTTGACCGCCACACATTTAGAACACAGTTTCATTCAGCCCATCTCCATGTTAGGAATACCGGTATTATGATATTACATGCCTCAGAGGTATCTACAGTGAAGAAGCGCAATTAAATGAAATAATACCCTACGGTAATTTACACTCGTCATATACAATTGACCAAATGGGTGGAGCTGATGAAGTGTCAAGATGCATAACAACCACACAATCACGATGATCACATAATAACAGGCACTTTGGTTGCCATGGTAATCAAACGTGCAGATCTCCTATTGGTGGGAATGCGAAGAAATCACTGAAACCAAACTGATGCCAATGACTTGGCCCATTTCAGTCCTTCACTTCATAGTACTGATGAGACAGAAGTTTTACAATAGTGTTTTTTTGCAGCCATTAGGTAGAAAAAAGTTTCTGGTAGAAATAGATAATAACCCTTCACAGGTTTTAAAAACATGAATGTACCCAAGTTGGCCTACTGGTCCCCACAGCAAAAATATTTGGAAAGTATGTACCGGTAGCTACAGTTAGAAAGTTCAGCCCAAAGAATATTTTCTGGTGGAAAGCATGTCAATAGTCATCAATTCAGAATTTTGAGTTTCAATGTAGAAATAATTTGTACAACAAGAATGTTACTAACTTACCATCACCAGCCATGAGTCTTCACCTCTGTCAGTGATAAACCTGCAATTGAAAAAAGGTCAGTGAAATTCAAATGTGTATCATCTGGATATCATGAAGGCCTACAAGGCTCACCTCTAGGCCTTAGCCCACCAGAAAAATAGGGAAAATGGATACAGGATCTAGAGCCGATTACAAAGTCAACATTTCCAGCACATCAAAGCTGCTGATTCCCCATTCCTTGACTAGGCTATTGTTCCCCATACACCCCCTTACATGCCCTAGGCCTTTAAGTTTTGGTCTATTAATAAAATTGTGAACGTTTTCTGACACTCCCAAGAGGCTCAGTTAAGCATGGCGCACACGAGCGACTAAAACGGGGGCGACTACCGATGCGACTACTACGTCGCCTGCAATAATTACCTTTGAGGTCGATCAGTGATGTCATCCGCGACATCACTGATCTTCCAATGAAGCATTTGTCGCAAACGAGTCAACAAAAACTAAAAAAACTAAAATATGTTTAGTCGCTGCTGTGGTCGCAAGGCCGGTCGCCTAGAAAATCGCTCAAAAAATCGCTTGTGTGCGCCATGCTTTAGTGCTCAGGGCATGTCAGCTAGACCTACCCAGTTGGGCCAGTGTAAAGTAGGCCACTAAACTGGGCCTACAGGCAGCCAGCCCTCAATCGAGGGGTCTATTTTTGTTGATTTTGAACCTGTGATTGTGCAAAACAACTGAGCCATAGCTAGTTGACAGCACAGCTCAGTGACACTGACAGGCTAGCCTAAGGCCTATAGAGCTTGTGCAGATGATGTCATCACGGGAAAAACCGCCATCTTGACGGTCAATTTGACGTCAGACATCGGCGACCCACGTGGCGCATTTTGTCGTCAGAGCGCAAGTGGAGTGTGTGCGTCTTCAAACCACGACGCAGTCTACACGTGGCACACTTTGTCGTCGACGTCAGAAATCGGCGACCCACGTGGTGCATTTTGTCGTCAGAGCGCAAGTGGAGTGTGTGCGTGTTCAAACCATGACGCAGTCTACATGTGGCGCACTTTGTCGTCGACGTCAACGTGGCGGACTGCTGGTCAAAACACGCCATAATGTCATGAGCCACTGCGCACAAGGTCTAGGCCCTAGGCTTATTATTCATTACCTTCACTATCAGTCACGGCGGGCCTACATCATGATATAGCACACCACTCAGCTACCTAAGCAAGGATGTACATACGAAATTAAAATGTACAACATTTTGTACTACATACATAAACATTGTATACCACTATGACTAGGTGAAAGGGAACTAGCAGACGCTAACTTACGTGTCAGTTAATTCCTCAACCTGGGCGATTGATCCGGTAATAAGCCACCCTATAACAGAGAGAAAATACTCAATATTGTGGTAGAATACATTGATCACAAAATAAACCACGCGTTGAGGTAATAAACATACCAAAGAGAAATAAAGCGACTCCGATTTTCACTTTCATGACAGCTGCCATCTTTCAGTCTCGCGCATTTCCCATCTAACACTTTTCGGCGCAAGACTTTACCATCAGCTGCTGCCACCTATCGGTAAGTGGTGACACTTTCAAAAAATTCAATCTCCACACACGAAACACACTCTCCACGCTCACGAGAGCATGCGTACAAGGTGCACGGCAATAGTTAAACTACTGGACAATAGGCGGCAGCAGCTGACGGCATTCAGTCTCCACACACGCGGATAAACTCTCCAAGCTTACCAGAGCATGCGCATTTGTCGGTATTGTAAGTTTGGAGAGTTTGCCAATGTTTTGGAGACTGAATTCAGTCTAGTCTCGCGCAGCCAGCCGTTTTGTTCTGCAGTGTTGCTACACAAGCTTTGTGATTCACCGGACCGAGACTATCCACCGATTTGATGACGTACTTCGCACACGTGTTTCACAAGAACGTGAAATTTTAGAAAATTGAGCTAAAATTTTGTTAAATATCGTACTTTAGTTGATGATTTCTTGGTGAAAGTGTCAGAACATCACGATGGCGGTTAGAACAATGTTTCAAGGCAACAATGAAATAGGCGTTTTCTCCAGATTGACAAATGCCTACTGTTTGGTGGGCATGGGAGCTTCTCAAAATTTCTACAGGTTGGTAGTTACGGTAACCATATCGCCCAGGCATAGCTTCTTTTACGATATGACATTGACGGCTATTGCCTGGGACGTTATGGTTTACCCATATGCGCCCTGTGGAGCATAGTGTATTGGCATGTACTGAATAAAATGCCCAATTACTCGCAAACCTGACTAATTTAGAAATATCAAATGCCGTGAATCCTTTCATGTATCCTTATGTCTCATAGTGGTATTCCAAAAGACTGAAAAATTGGCACAAATTAGGAAAAAACTTTGATACAAAACTCCGTCGAAATGTCACTAACTCATGTAAACAAGTCTGCAACACGTAGCTGTCACATGATCCGAGGTCACGTGACTGGGCGTAGTCGCTGACACTGGATGAGAACGACACTAACGTCAACTGCCATGACTGCGCAACTGCATTGCGCGAGACTCCCATCATGGCGTGTCACCGGCCTGTACATTTAGATTCGAGAAGTGGATTTCAAACTCGATTTGTGAAGTAAATAAGGATGGGATTTTACTGAATTCACTCGGAATGGTGTATCGACGGTAGCTCAACAACACAGGAATACAATATTGCGGATTTTCGTGTTGGTTTGTGAATTAACAGCGGCGCACGGAATTCCGTGCGGGAATTGCTCCACAGGGAATGTATTGGGCAATCTGAGACTCTGTATGCGCGCTATGTAAAAGTCAGTTTGTAAAAGCAAAAGCGCAGCATCAGAGTCCCAGTTACTGAGACTAACAGGTTGGTAGCCTACAGGAGGTAGGGGGGCCTGTCATGCTCCCTTTTGTGCTAGAATCGTGGTAGGAGGCCTAGGCCTGGGTCCTTAACATGCTTGCCTTAGGTCATGCGGTAGGCCTCGGCCTCGGTGGGGGGCCCGCCCGTCAGCTTTTCATTGTAGCCTATTGTTCCAATCCATAATAATAATAATAATGGCGAGTTCTTATATAGCGCTTCATAGCGTATTACGCTCTCTAAGCGCTTCACACATTATTACCCCAGCCTTGCCTATGATTCAGAAACCTTTCTGTAGAAACCAAAGGGCAGCCACAATATAGCGCACACGATGGACATTTCAGGCCAGTTGAGAGTTACAGAGTGACACGGCCGGGGATCGAACCCACGATCTTCCGATCATGAGTCCACAGCCCTAACCATTATGCCACCGCGCTCCATGACGTAACTTCAACACAGTATCCACCCTTGATATCGCCATCAATCATGACGGGAAAGCCGGGGGGGAGGGCGAAGATCGATGTTACGTCGTGCATGCGTGGAAACGATGGTGAATAGCCAAGGCTGCTAAAGGCTAGTGACGACCAATGATCATCATGAATCCAGACTCACTCATTTCATTCTTAGTTCTGGTATTTTCAGTCACATGATCAACTGATCTTTTTTATTCAATTTCAGTGTGTTTGAAGGAGAGCTCTCTGAAATTATACCAGTGGTCCATACATCTGTTGGCGGTTGTCGTATTATTGGTACACTGTGCGTTGGTAAGTATTCTGCACCATAAGTTGGTAGTTGACCTGGCAGCTGACCTCATGTTGTCTGCCTTTGTGGCAAGTATGGGTTCCATAGTGAAGCAACAGTAGTTTCCTCCCAGGAGGATAGGGGACCCGAAACTACAGACTGTGTTTGTGCTTGCTTATTTCTGTAGAGAATGAATATCTTTGGAGTTTGAGAATGACATGACAGAAAACACCATTCTTATTTTTTCTCTCCGCAGGAAATAGACATGGCCTTCTTCTGCCAAACTCTACTCAAGATCAAGAACTTCAGCACATAAGGAATGCATTACCAGATTCTGTTAAAATACGCCGGGTTGAGGAGAGACTCTCAGCACTTGGAAATGTGATCACATGTAATGATTATGTGGCATTAGTTCATCCAGATATAGATAAAGTGAGTTGTAGATATTTTTAGCTCAGTTTTAATTTTTTGATTGATATAAAATTATGAATTTTAATATGAAAATAATCATAAATATTTCACACTCTTGTTTACCTCAATTATGTCTATACAACTTGGCTATGTCAGAGGTTCAAATTCAGTTGTTCTGTTTTTGTCAGATTCTTTGCTTTTTGTCAGAGGAGGTCATTATTCTTTGCATTTTTCTCTTCAGGAAACAGAAGAAATAATAGCAGATGTTTTAAAAGTGGAGGTTTTCCGTCAGACAATAGCCGCCAATGTCTTAGTCGGGAGTTACTGTGCAATTAGTAACCAAGGGGGATTGGTAAGCATTTGGGGGTTTAGAGTGTTTTGTGATTCACGTGACCAAACAGGGCAATGCAGTCTCATGTGGGACTTGCACCACTGAATTATCTCTCAAATCAGCTGAGCTAGCTGTAGAACTTAAATCAGTTGAGCCAGCTGTAGAACTTATTACACTAAGAAAAGCTCAAACTCTGAACTTGTCAAGTGTTTCAGTGCTTTTGATGTACTGAACTTTCTACTGTTTGTTTCAGGTTCACCCAGAAACGCCTGTTGAAGATCAAGATGAACTGTCATCTTTACTACAAGTGCCCTTGGTGGTATGTATCATTTCAGATGACTCGAAACAGTATTATTTAATGTAACCCATACTTGCTATGTAAATGTGGGAAGCAAGAGTGCTAATCTGCATTTGTGTACTGTTTTCAGGCTGGGACTGTAAATAGAGGTAGCCCTGTTATAGGTGGTGGTATGGTTGTAAATGACTGGATAGCTTTCTGTGGAAATGACACGACGAGTACAGAGATGTCGGTGATAGAAAGCGTGTTCAAACTTGGCGGAGCACAGCCAAGCAAAATATCAACAGATATGAGAGAATCACTTATTGAAAGGTATGTCTGATGAAAGTTGTCTTATTCCAGCTTCGCCTAAAATTAATTAAGATGTTCTGATTCCGGTCTGTTTATTTTTCCATATTTTGCCTTGGAAATAAAATGCTCTCTTTTTTGTATTTTTAGCATGACATAAAGCAAGGAAAAGAATTACCGGTAGCAGAGAAATGGGCGGAAAAGACGCAGGGCTAGTAATATTTGGATTGGGAAAAAATTGTTGGACTCTTTTTAAATCAGATTTGATGAAGGAAATTTGTAGTCTTTATTATTAGACTGAGTTTCTGAGTAGATCACAGTTGAACCTCTTTCTGTGGATTGGCATTCAGTTCATCAGATACCATCCCATGCAGAAATAGTGCAACAGCATGTATGTACCCTTATTCTAAGCAATGGGACTAGCATTACCGGTAGATTGCTGATATCCTTGTACCTGGTAGCATAAATATATCATACATTTATGCTGGTAGTTGTTTCCACTATGAGTATAAATGGGTTTCTGCTGTGCAGAAATTACATGTACCTGTGTAATATAGGGTCTGGTTCAATGGAATTGAAAAAAAATCCCTGCGATCAATATACAATGCATCTTGACTAATCAAGGCCTCCGGTCATTCCGCCCTTCGAACTACGCTCCCTTCACCCTTGACGACCACCGTTTGTCATCCTGCTCGCAGACAGGTCGTTCCATGGACCGCACCCCCCCCCACCACTGTCAATGATAAATGCGTGTAATCCAATGTTTTGTGAATAAAACATGCATTAACGTATTAGATTATTCTTCATTTTGAGATTTTCATCGATCCAAACCTCACAATGTTCCTATCTTCGTCATAAACCGCGCTTTCAGTAACGTTTGGCTGCTTCCTGCCGCCACGCTCATGGGCGGCAAATGCGAGCGATAAATGCTACGGTGGTCGGCAAGGGTGGATGGAGCGATAGTAGGAGTGACAGGAAGCCTTGGTTGGGCAAGATGTATACAATGTAGTTTGATACAAACTGTGATGTTCTCTACCATTGTGTTCAGATTATCCTCTGAAGTGTTCACAAATGGATCAAACACAATACATGGCTATTGTGGAATCAAACAGAACCTCTGATGAAATCGGCCTCCTGTCTGCCATGCATTTGCAACCAGATTAGGCAGTTCTGTCTGAACTTTATAAAAGTACACATATATCTTGATTTGCATGTAAAATCATGAAGTCGTCACATTTGTGCTTTTGTAAATACACAAACCTTTCTTTCAATAATAAATGTGTTATATTTTCTTTGTATATGTTTTATGATGTAGTGTAGGGTCTGTCCATACATGTATATCTGGTGTCTTCTGCCTGCTTGTGACCTCTGTACTGTTAGTGGATCTGACCATCTCCAATAACTCTACATGTAGATTCCCTCTGGATATCACTCGACATTATTCTTTCAAGATGCCCCAGCCTTCATGACCAAACACACAATGACCATACCCGTCACCTTTCTGATTGTTAGTGACCACGACGGCTCTGTGGTCCACCCTGGAACCCCACATGTATTGGCTACGTCAAAAGTCGGGAGGGCGTAGATGTCACGACCCGTAGTAGTCTAGATGCTGTGGTCATGACTAGAAACTGACCAAACACGGCGGTCTTTTCTTGCTTGTGTCCCACTTATTGTGTCCTCTAATCACTTTTGCCCATATCAAATTCTCCTGGGGTATATCCGAAGAGGAATGGTCCCAGGGTTCAAAATTATCCGGGGCGAGATCCGGTAAAACCCTGAGACCGCTCCAATAGATATTACGCCCGAACCTTGAAGCAGCGACAAAGAAGTAATGAAGTTATATCTTGTCGGAACTTCTTACATGTAAAAAAATACAAGAAAAAGTTGATGGAACAATTGATCTCGTAAAAGAATATACCAATTATGTAGGAAAAGGCCCGCCGTTTGATTTGCTGGGGAGTGAAGCTTGAAATATCTCGGAAACTTTCCCAAAGAAGAAACTGGACAACGAAGGGTAAGACGGTCACAAGGAAGGTCAAAGTCACCGCCATTACCATCACCATGACGTTCCTGTCCTCTTTGCCCTCTTTTACATGTTTCACCTCGGTTTCTACCGTCCGACGTTTCATGGAAATGAAAATAAACGTGTTTAAAAAGAGTAAGACGAAGAAGGGTAAAATAAATGATACTACTGTGTGAGAAAAGTCATAAGCAACGAAGACGTCTTGGCCTAATGGGTTGAAGCACTGAAATTGATGTTGGTCTCCAAGACGGACTCTGCTATAGATAAGATCTGGTGTGGCAAAAATGAAAAAGATTAGACATGCGCTGATGTTGTAGATTTTTGCGGCTCGGAATGTGGTCCATGATGCCGCTCGAAGCGGGAAAACGACGGCGATGAATCTGATGCCCGTAATGGCGACGACCGACCACGACGACATCTCCGGCAGGAAGTTGGCGACGAAGCTGATGATGGCGCAAAAAGGATCGCCTAAGAGCACTACCAACTTGGCCATGGTGTCGCCAGTCATGATGGTTGCGATGGCAACAAGATTCGCCGTATCAAATATTGCCAACAACCTGAGGTAGAGACAACTAACGTGTCGCCGATACTGCGGCAGTGACAAGACAATGATGACCAAGATGTTGTTGATGGAGCCGAAGATGGCGAGAATCGGTGCGATATATTGGGTAATGATGAACAAAATGAAGTCAATGACACCAGTTCCGGCGTTAGTATCACCGATGTAATAGGTTAGTGTCGGCGCCATTCTTATCGGTTATAGTCAATGATAGGCAAATTCCTGAAATCTAATAGTTCCGTCAGAAACTCCCACTGGTTGGGGAATGATCGGCGATTTTCCCGTGTACCCGGTATGTTGTTTGGTAACGCCAGGCTGCCTTTCTACCTTTCTAGCCTACTGTTCACATTTTCGTCATGTTGATCCTAATCACAAAAGCCTCTGGCTCTCGAGATGACCGAGTGCCGTGCAGGATTCAAATGAGACCTGTTATGGTGCTTTATGTATATTGTGTCCAAGGATGTTTTTTCTATTTCAAGCACTGTTATGATAGGAATGACGGAAATAGATTTCAATCTCAAAACAACAAGTAATATGAATAGTACAGAAACCGAAGGCAGGTTAAATCACCAGGTCAAGACAGTTCGAAAACCGTTGACGAAAGGAAAAGGACCTTCTCCAGTATTGAGAATACGAGAATACAATGGCACGGAACCAAAGGCTTTTTGCGATCGGTCTACATTGTTTTATTAGCTTATATCACTAGATTAATAAGAAAATTGATATACATTATGTAAGTAAAGAAGTACATTCATATTGGATGTTTTTGAGGGAGATTCATTAGTCGACAAAACATCATGCCCGAACCTTGGAACAGCGACAAAACAGTAATGAAGTTATATCCTGTCGGAATTTCTTACACGTAACAAAATACAAGAAAAAGTTGATGGAACAATTAATTTCATAACAGAGTATGGAAATTATGTAGAAAAACGCTCGCAGCTTGAGTTGCTGAGGAGTGAGACTCGAAACAGGGATCGTCTCCCAAACAAGAAAGTAGACAACGAATGGTAAGACGGTCACAAGGAAGGTCAAAGTCACCGCCATTACCATCACCATGACGTTCCTGTCCTCTTTGCCCTCTTTTCCATGTTTCACCTCGGTTTCTACCGTCCGACGTTTCATGGAAATGAAAATAAACGTGTTTAAAAAGAGTAAGACGAAGAAGGGTAAAATAAATGATACTACTGTGTGAGAAAAGTCATAAGCAACGAAGACTTCCAGGCGTAATGTGTTGACGCATTGAAATAGATGTTGGTCTCCAAGACGCATTTTACTAAAGATGAGATCTGGTGTGGCATAAGTGAAAAAGATGAGACATGCACTGATGTTGTAGATTTTTGCGGCTCGGAATGTGGTCCATGATGCCGCTCGAAGCGGGAAAACAACAGCGATGAATCTGATTCCCGTGATAGCGACGACTGACCACGATGACATCTCCGGCAAGAAGTTGGCGACGAAGCTGATGATGGCGCAAAAAGGTTCACCGAAAAGCACTACTAACTTGGCCATGGTGTCGCCTGTCATGATGGTTGCGATGGCAACAAGATTCGCCGTATCAAATATTGCCAACAACCTGAGGTAGAGACAACTTACGTGTCGCCGATACTGCGGCAGTGACAAGACTATGATGACCAAGATGTTGTTGATGGAGCCGAAGATGGCGACAATCGGTGCGATATATTGGGTAATGATGAACAAAATGAAGTCAATGACACCAGTTTCGGCGTTAGTGTCGTCAGTAGGTTCGATGTAATAAGTTGGTGTCGACGCCATTGTTACCGGTAGTCAACGATAGGCAAATTCCTGAAATCTCTATTAATGTTGCTTCAGAAATAAGCACTTGTTGGGGAATGATCGGCAATTTTCATTGTGTATTATACGTATATAGGCCTACAGTACGTAGTTTGGTAATGCCACCGTGATGGACCCAGAGGCTGCCTAGCCTTTCTGCCTTTCTACTAAAAATGTACTTACATTTTCGTCATGTTAGATCCTCAGTCACAAAAACCAGTGGCTCTCGAGATGATCGAGTGCCGTGTCAGGATTCAAATGAGACCTATTATGGTGCTTTATGTAAACAAGTGTTCAAGGATTTGTTGTCTATTTCAGGCATTCTTATTAGGAAGGACAGAAATAGATTTCAATCTCCAAACAACAAGTCGTATGAACAGAAACAAATGGCAGGTTAAATCACTTAGGCCAAGACAGTTCAAAAACCGTTGACGAAAGGAAGAGGAAGTTCTCCAGTTGTATTGAGAATGCAATGGCACGGAACGAAAGGCTTTTCGCGATCGGTTTACATAATTTTAGTAACTTTTATCACTAGGATTAATAAGAAAATTAGTAAAAACATATGGTATTAAGATTCAAGTATATGGATGTTTTGAAGGAGATTGATTGGTTGGACAAAACATTACGCCCGAACCTTGAAGCAGCGACAAAGAAGTAATGATGTTATATCTTGTCGGAACTTCTTACATGTAACAAATTACAAGAAAAAGTTGATGGAACAATTCATTGCATAAAAGAGGAGGGAAATTATGTAGAAAAATGTTCGCAGCTTGAGTTGCTGGGGAGTGAGACTCGAAACAGGGATCGTCTCCCAAACAAGAAAGTAGACAACGAATGGTAAGACGGTCACAAGGAAGGTCAAAGTCACCGCCATTACCATCACCATGACGTTCCTGTCCTCTTTGCCCTCTTTTCCATGTTTCACCTCGGTTTCTACCGTCCGACGTTTCATGGAAATAAAAATAAACGTGTTTAAAAAGAGTAAGACGAAGAAGGGTAAAATAAATGATACTACTGTGTGAGAAAAGTCATAAGCAACGAAGACATCATATGGTTCTATGATATTGATGCATTGGAACTGGTGTTGGTCCTCGCGACGAACTCTGCTAAACACGAGGTCTGGGACTGCAAAAACTAAGAAGACAAAACAGGTGCTGATGTTGTAGATTTTTGCGGCTCGGAATGTAGTCCATGATGCCGCTCGAAGCGGGAAAACGACAGCAATGAATCTGATTCCCGTGATGGCGACGATCGACCACGATGACATCTCCGGTGTGAAGTTGGTAACGAAGCTAATGATGGCACAGAAAGGGTTGCCTAATAGAGGCACCGCCTTGGCCATAGTGTCGCCTGCCATGATGACAGCAAATGCAATAAGATTGACACTGTCAAATATTGCCAATAGCCTGAGGTAGAGACAACTTACGTGTCGCCGATACTGCGGCAGTGACAAGACAATGATGACCAAGATGTTGTTGATGGAGCCGAAGATGGCGAGAATCGGTGCGATATATTGGGTAATGATGAACAAAATGAAGTCAATGACACCAGTTTCGGCGTTAGTGTCGTCGATGTAATAAGTTAGTGTCGGTGCCATTCTTACCGGTAGTCAACGATAGGCAAATTCCTGAAATCTATGAATGGTTGCATCAGAAACTAGCACTGGCTGGGGAATGATAGGAATGATTTTCCTGTGTTGGCCTACCCGGAGTTTCGTAACGCCACCGTGATGCATCCAGAGGCTGGATATGTCTGCCTTCTGCTTACATTTTCGTCTAAGAGTGTTCAAAGGACTTGTTGTCTATTTCAAGCACTCTTAGGAATGACGGAAATAGATTTCAGTCTCAAAACAACAAGTTATATGAAAAGAAACCAAAGGCAGGTTAAATCACTTTGGCCACAGACAGTTCAAAAACCGTTGACAAAGGAAGAGGAACTTCTCCAGCATGCAGAGAACACAATGGCACGGAACGAAAGGCTTTTTGCAATCAGCCAAGATTATTTTAGTACATCTTATCATTGTATGCTTCACTCTTTACTTCAATTTTCTTATTAATCGTAGTGCTACGATTAATAAGAAAATTGAAGTAAAGAGTGAAATACATGTATATTGGATGTATTGAAGGAGATTGTTTGGTCCGCAATCACGCCCGAACCTTGAAGCAGCGGCAGAGCAGTAATGAAGTTATATCTTGTCGGAATTTCTTACATGTAACAAAATACAAGAAAAAGTTGATGGAACAATTAATTTCATAAAAGAGTATGGAAATAATGTGGAAAAATGTTCGCAGCTTGAGTTGCTGGGGAGTGAGACTCGAAACAGGGATTGTCTCCCAAACAAGAAAGTAGACAACGAATGGTAAGACGGTCACAAGGAAGGTCAAAGTCACCGCCATTACCATCACCATGACGTTCCTGTCCTCTTTGCCCTCTTTTCCATGTTTCACCTCGGTTTCTACCGTCCGACGTTTCATGGAAATAAAAATAAACGTGTTTAAAAAGAGTAAGACGAAGAAGGGTAAAATAAATGATACTACTGTGTGAGAAAAGTCATAAGCAACGAAGACTTCCAGGGGTAATGTGTTGACGCATTGAAATAGATGTTGGTCTCCAAGACGGACTTTGCTAAAGATGAGATCTGGTGTGGCTAAAATTAAAAAGATTAGACATGCACTGATGTTGTAGATTTTTGCGGCTCGGAATGTGGTCCATGATGCCGCTCGAAGCGGGAAAACGACGGCGATGAATCTGATGCCCGTGATAGCGATTATCGACCACGATGACATCTCCGGTGTGAAGTTGGTAATGAAATTGATGATGGCGCAAAAAGGGTCACCTAAGAGTGCCACCAACTTGGCCATGGTGTCGCCAGTCATGATGAGCGCGATGGACACAAGAGTAACACTATCAAATATCGCCAGTAGCCTGAGGTAGAGACAACTTACGTGTCGCCGATACTGCGGCAGTGACAAGACAATGATGACCAAGATGTTGTTGATGGAGCCGAAAATGGCGACAATCGGTGCGATATATTGGGTAATGATGAACAAAATGAAGTCAATGACACCAGTTTCGGCGTTAGTGTCGTCGATGTAATAAGTTGGTGTCGACGCCATTCTTACCGGTAGCCAACGATAGGCAGATTCCTGAAATCTATGAATGGTTGCGTCAGAAACTTGCACTGGTTGGGGAATGATGAGCGATTTTTCTGTGTACCCGTACGTAGTTTGGTAACGCCACCGTGATGCATCCAGAGACTGAGTATTCTGCCTTTCTACTGTTTACATTTTCGTCATGTTACATCCTCAATTCCAAAAGCTTCTGGCTCTCGAGATGATCGAGTAACGTTCCAGGATTCAAATGAGAACTATGCTGCTTTATGTATATATCCATGTGTTCAAGGATTCGTTGTCTATTTCAAGCACTCTTAGGAATGACGGAAATAGAATTCATTTTCAACATGTTCAAAACAACAAGTGATACGAATAGAAACCAAAGGCAGGTAAAATCACTCAGATCACAGACAGTTAAAACCGCTGACAAAACGAAGATGAACTTCTTAATATGTATTGAGAATACAATGGCACGGAATGAAAGGCTTTTTGCGATTTGTCTACATATTTTTAGTACATTTTATCACTATAGGATTAATAGGAAAATTGATACATGCAAGTAAAGATATCCGGCATGAATGTTTTGAAGCGATAGATTGGTCGACAAATATCATGCCCGAACCTTCAAGCAGCGACAAAGCAGTACAGTGGAACCCCGATCGACGACCACCCCTATAACGCGACCACCCCGGAAAGACGACCAGTTTTCAATTGTCCCGATTGTTTTTCTCTTTATTTCCCTTTGGAGAGTTTCACTAACGCGACCACCCCGCTATCCAGACCGCGACCACAGCTTTGGCTGTCCCAAGTGGCAATTAGCACCTCGGTAACACGACCACCCGCAACCTAATTAGTGGTCTGATTATCAAACAAAGGCCAGTCAGCAACATGCGTGTACCAAACAGGACCAATTAACAGATGACATAAGCCATGTGCATGACGGTTGGGGTCAGCGATCATAAAAGGCAGGCCTAAGCATGAGACGGGCGCAATATTTACACAGAATTCACCATTTCCACACCTGCCAGTCGTCCATCCTAATCGTCACAGTGTCAGTGGGCTATCTGCTTACTAGTATCAGGCCTGGCTGGAGATGGTCTAGTCTGGTTTATTAAACGAAACATGGATAAAAAAGAAAATATGACACTCAGTTTACTTCGGTCTGGATCGGCACTCATCGGACCAATTTCGGTAAGGCGACCACCCCGCTAACGCGACCACTTTGGGTCTGTCCCGTGGGTGGTCGTGTTACCGGGGTTCCACTGTATTGATGTTATATCTTGTCGGAATTTCTTACATGTAACAAAATACAAGAAAAAGTTGATGGAACAATTAATTTCATAAAAGAGTATGGATATTATGTAGAAAAATGTTCGCAGCTTGAGTTGCTGGGGAGTGAGACTCGAAACAGGGATCGTCTCCCAAACAAGAAAGTAGACAACGAATGGTAAGACGGTCACAAGGAAGGTCAAAGTCACCGCCATTACCATCACCATGACGTTCCTGTCCTCTTTGCCCTCTTTTCCATGTTTCACCTCGGTTTCTACCGTCCGACGTTTCATGGAAATAAAAATAAACGTGTTTAAAAAGAGTAAGACGAAGAAGGGTAAAATAAATGATACTACTGTGTGAGAAAAGTCATAAGCAACGAAGACTTCCAGGCGTAATGTGTTGACGCATTGAAATAGATGTTGGTCTCCAAGACGCATTTTACTAAAGATGAGATCTGGTGTGGCATAAGTGAAAAAGATGAGGCATGCACTGACGTTGTAGATTTTTGCGGCTCGGAATGTAGTCCATGATGCCGCTCGAAGCGGGAAAACGACGGCGATGAATCTGATTCCTGTGATAGCGACGACTGACCACGACGACATCTCCGGCAAGAAGTTGGCGACGAAGCTGATGATGGCGCAAAAAGGCTCACCGAAAAGCACTACTAACTTGGCCATGGTGTCGCCTGTCATGATGGTTGCGATGGCAACAAGATTCGCCGTATCAAATATTGCCAACAACCTGAGGTAGAGACAACTTACGTGTCGCCGATACTGCGGCAGTGACAAGACTATGATGACCAAGATGTTGTTGATGGAGCCGAAGATGGCGACAATCGGTGCGATATATTGGGTAATGATGAACAAAATGAAGTCAATGACACCAGTTTCGGCGTTAGTGTCGTCAGTAGGTTCGATGTAATAAGTTGGTGTCGACGCCATTGTTACCGGTAGTCAACGATAGGCAAATTCCTGAAATCTCTATTAATGTTGCTTCAGAAATAAGCACTTGTTGGGGAATGATCGGCAATTTTCATTGTGTATTATACGTATATAGGCCTACAGTACGTAGTTTGGTAATGCCACCGTGATGGACCCAGAGGCTGCCTAGCCTTTCTGCCTTTCTACTAAAAATGTACTTACATTTTCGTCATGTTAGATCCTCAGTCACAAAAACCAGTGGCTCTCGAGATGATCGAGTGCCGTGTCAGGATTCAAATGAGACCTATTATGGTGCTTTATGTAAACAAGTGTTCAAGGATTTGTTGTCTATTTCAGGCATTCTTATTAGGAAGGACAGAAATAGATTTCAATCTCCAAACAACAAGTCGTATGAACAGAAACAAATGGCAGGTTAAATCACTTAGGCCAAGACAGTTCAAAAACCGTTGACGAAAGGAAGAGGAAGTTCTCCAGTTGTATTGAGAATGCAATGGCACGGAACGAAAGGCTTTTCGCGATCGGTTTACATAATTTTAGTAACTTTTATCACTAGGATTAATAAGAAAATTAGTAAAAACATATGGTATTAAGATTCAAGTATATGGATGTTTTGAAGGAGATTGATTGGTTGGACAAAACATTACGCCCGAACCTTGAAGCAGCGACAAAGAAGTAATGATGTTATATCTTGTCGGAACTTCTTACATGTAACAAATTACAAGAAAAAGTTGATGGAACAATTCATTGCATAAAAGAGGAGGGAAATTATGTAGAAAAATGTTCGCAGCTTGAGTTGCTGGGGAGTGAGACTCGAAACAGGGATCGTCTCCCAAACAAGAAAGTAGACAACGAATGGTAAGACGGTCACAAGGAAGGTCAAAGTCACCGCCATTACCATCACCATGACGTTCCTGTCCTCTTTGCCCTCTTTTCCATGTTTCACCTCGGTTTCTACCGTCCGACGTTTCATGGAAATAAAAATAAACGTGTTTAAAAAGAGTAAGACGAAGAAGGGTAAAATAAATGATACTACTGTGTGAGAAAAGTCATAAGCAACGAAGACATCATATGGTTCTATGATATTGATGCATTGGAACTGGTGTTGGTCCTCGCGACGAACTCTGCTAAACACGAGGTCTGGGACTGCAAAAACTAAGAAGACAAAACAGGTGCTGATGTTGTAGATTTTTGCGGCTCGGAATGTAGTCCATGATGCCGCTCGAAGCGGGAAAACGACAGCAATGAATCTGATTCCCGTGATGGCGACGATCGACCACGATGACATCTCCGGTGTGAAGTTGGTAACGAAGCTAATGATGGCACAGAAAGGGTTGCCTAATAGAGGCACCGCCTTGGCCATAGTGTCGCCTGCCATGATGACAGCAAATGCAATAAGATTGACACTGTCAAATATTGCCAATAGCCTGAGGTAGAGACAACTTACGTGTCGCCGATACTGCGGCAGTGACAAGACAATGATGACCAAGATGTTGTTGATGGAGCCGAAGATGGCGAGAATCGGTGCGATATATTGGGTAATGATGAACAAAATGAAGTCAATGACACCAGTTTCGGCGTTAGTGTCGTCGATGTAATAAGTTAGTGTCGGTGCCATTCTTACCGGTAGTCAACGATAGGCAAATTCCTGAAATCTATGAATGGTTGCATCAGAAACTAGCACTGGCTGGGGAATGATAGGAATGATTTTCCTGTGTTGGCCTACCCGGAGTTTCGTAACGCCACCGTGATGCATCCAGAGGCTGGATATGTCTGCCTTCTGCTTACATTTTCGTCTAAGAGTGTTCAAAGGATTTGTTGTCTATTTCAAGCACTCTTAGGAATGACGGAAATAGATTTCGGCGGCATAGACAACATAGCGACATAGACGGAAATAGACAACAAGTTATATGAAAAGAAACCAAAGGCAGGTTAAATCACTTTGGCCACAGACAGTTCAAAAACCGTTGACAAAGGAAGAGGAACTTCTCCAGCATGCAGAGAACACAATGGCACGGAACGAAAAGGCTTTTTGCGATCAGCCAAGATTATTTTAGTACATCTTATCATTGTATGCTTCACTCTTTACTTCAATTTTCTTATTAATCGTAGTGCTACGATTAATAAGAAAATTGAAGTAAAGAGTGAAATACATGTATATTGGATGTATTTGAAGGAGATTGTTTGGTCCGCAAAATATCACGCCCGAACCTTGAAGCAGCGACAGAGCAGTAATGAAGTTATATCTTGTCGGAATTTCTTACATGTAATAAAATACAAGAAAAAGTTGATGGAACAATTAATTTCATAAAAGAGTATGGAAATAATGTGGGAAAATGTTCGCAGCTTGAGTTGCTGGGGAGTGAGACTCGAAACAGAGATCGTCTCCCAAACAAGAAAGTAGACAACGAATGGTAAGACGGTCACAAGGAAGGTCAAAGTCACCGCCATTACCATCACCATGACGTTCCTGTCCTCTTTTCCATGTTTCGCCTCGGTTTCTACCGTCCGACGTTTCATGGAAATAAAAATAAACGTGTTTAAAAAGAGTAAGACGAAGAAGGGTAAAATAAATGATACTACTGTGTGCGAAAAGTCATAAGCAACGAAGACTTCCAGGCGTAATGTGTTGACGCATTGAAATAGATGTTGGTCTCCAAGACGCACTCTGCTATAGATAAGATCTGGTGTGGCAAAAATTAAAAAGATGAGACATGCGCTGATGTTGTAGATTTTTGCGGCTCGGGATAGTGGTCCATGATGCCGCTCGAAGCGGGAAAACGACGGCGATGAATCTGATTCCTGTAATGGCGACGACTGACCACGATGACATCTCCGGTGTGAAGTTGGTAATGAAATTGATGATGGCGCAAAAAGGGTCACCTAAGAGTGCCACCAACTTGGCCATGGTGTCGCCAGTCATGATGAGCGCGATGGACACAAGAGTAACACTATCAAACATCGCCAATAGCCTGAGGTAGAGACAACTTACGTGTCGCCGATACTGCGGCAGTGACAAGACAATGATGACCAAGATGTTGTTGATGGAGCCAAAGATGGCGAGAATCGGTGCGATATATTGGGTGATGATGAACAAAATGAAGTCAATGACACCATTTTCGGTGTTAGTGTCGTCGATGTAATAAGTAGGTGTCGACGCCATTCTTATCGGTATGGTCAATGATAGGCAAATTCCTGAAATCTATGAATGGTTCCGTCAGAAACTTGCAATGGTTGTGGGATGATCGGCGATTTTTCGTGTACCCGTACGTAGTTTGGTAACGCCACCGTGATGCATCCAGAGACTGAATATTTCTGCCTTTCTACTGTTTACATTTTCGTCATGTTACATCCTCAATCACAAGAGCTTCTGGCTCTCGAGATGATCGAGTGACGTTCCAGGATTCAAATGAGAACTATTATGGTGCCTTATTATATTGTGTTCAAGGATTTGTTGTCTATTTCAAGCACTGTTAGGAATGGCGGAAATAGATTTCAGTTTCAAAACAAGTGATACGAATAGAAACCAAAGGCAGGTAAAATCACTCAGACCACAGACAGTTAAAACCGCTGACAAAACGAAGATGAACTTCTTAATATGTATTGAGAATACAATGGCACGGAATGAAAGGCTTTTTGCGATCGGTCTACATATTTTTAGTACACGTACATTTTATCACTATAGGATTAATAAGAAAATTGATACATGCAAGTAAAGATATCCGGCATGAATGTTTTGAAGCGATTGATTGGTCGACAAATATCACGCCCGAACCTTCAAGCAGCGACAAAGCAGTAATGAAGTTATGTCATGTCGGAATTTCTTACATGTAACAAAATACAAGAAAAAGTTGATGGAACAATTAATTTCATAAAAGAGTATGGATATTATGTAGAAAAATGTTCGCAGCTTGAGTTGCTGGGGAGTGAGACTCGAAACAGGGATCGTCTCCCAAACAAGAAAGTAGACAACGAATGGTAAGACGGTCACAAGGAAGGTCAAAGTCACCGCCATTACCATCACCATGACGTTCCTGTCCTCTTTGCCCTCTTTTCCATGTTTCACCTCGGTTTCTACCGTCCGACGTTTCATGGAAATAAAAATAAACGTGTTTAAAAAGAGTAAGACGAAGAAGGGTAAAATAAATGATACTACTGTGTGCGAAAAGTCATAAGCAACGAAGACTTCCAGGCGTAATGTGTTGACGCATTGAAATTGATGTTGGTCTCCAAGACGTATTTTGCTAAAGATGAGATCTGGTGTGGCTCAAGTTAAAAATATTAGACATGCACTGATGTTGTAGATTTTTGCGGCTCGGAATGTGGTCCATGATGCCGCTCGAAGCGGGAAAACGACGGCGATGAATCTGATTCCTGTGATGGCGATTATCGACCACGATGACAGCTCTGGTGTGAAGTTGATAATGAAGCTGATGATGGCGCAAAAAGGGTTGCCTAGGAGAGAAACCGCCTTGGCCATGGTGTCACCCGTCATGATGACAGCAATTGCAACAAGAGTAACACTATCAAATATTGCCAACAACCTGAGGTAGAGACAACTTACGTGTCGCCGATACTGCGGCAGTGACAAGACAATGATGACCAAGATGTTGTTGATGGAGCCAAAGATGGCGACAATCGGTGCGATATATTGGGTGATGATGAACAAAATGAAGTCAATGACACCAGTTTCGGCGTTAGTGTCGTCAATATTTTCGATATAATAGGTAAAGGTCGCCATTAGCGCTGGTTGTGTTATTCAAATGATACGTAATCCCGGAAATCTTATGAATGGTGCGTTACTCTAGCAGTGTGACCACAAATTGGAGGATGATCGGATATTTCCCCACCTAATAAGGCCATGTACTTTGACCGATCCGGAGAGTGGACGGTTCCATACTTCATGTCACATCCTCCATTACAAACATCTTCGCTGCTCTCGAAGTGATCGAGCGCCGTGTCATGATTCAAATGAGACTTGTTATGGTGCTTTGTGGTCGTAGACTTGTTGAGTTGTCCGTCTATTTCAAGCACACACAGGAATGACAGAAATAGATTTCAATCGTAAAGCCAAAATAGCAATATGAGAGGAAGCCAAGGTCAACAAATCATCACGCCCGAACCTTGAAGCAGCGACAAAGCAGTAATGATGTTATATCCTGTCGGAACTTCTTACATGTAACAAAATACAAGAAAAAGTTAATGGAACAATTGATCTCGTAAAAGAATATACCAATTATGTAGGAAAAGGCCCGCAGTTTGATTTGCTGGGGAGTGAAGCTTGAAATATCTCGAAAACTTTCCCAAAGAAGAAACTGGACGACGAAGGGCAAGACTGCCACAAGGAAGGTCAAAGTCACCGCCATTACCATCACCATGACGTTCCTGTCCTCTTTGCCCTCTTTTACATGTTTCACCTCGGTTTCTACCGTCCGACGTTTCATGGAAATGAAAATAAACGTGTTTAAAAAGAGTAAGACGAAGAAGGGTAAAATAAATGACACTACTGTGTGCGAAAAGTCATAAGCAACGAAGACATCATATGGTTCTATGATATTGATGCATTGGAACTGGTGTTGGTCCTCGCGACGAACTCTGCTAAAGACGAGGTCTGGGATTGCGAAAACTAAGAAGATAAAACAGATACTGATGTTGTAGATTTTTGCGGCTCGGAATGTGGTCCATGATGCCGCTCGAAGCGGGAAAACGACGGCGATGAATCTGATGCCCGTGATGGCGATTATCGACCACGATGACAGCTCTGGTGTGAAGTTGGCGACAAAGCTGATGATGGCACAGAAAGGATCGCCGAAGAGCGCCACCAACTTGGCCATGGTGTCGCCAGTCATGATGATCGCGATGGCAACAAGATTGAAAGTATCAAATACTGCCAATAGCCTGAGGTAGAGACAACTTACGTGTCGTCGATACTGCGGCAGTGACAAGACTATGATGACCAAAATGTTGTTGATGGCGCCGAAGACGGCGAGAATCGGTGCGATATATTGGGTAATGATGAACAAAATGAAGTCAATGACACCAGTTTCGGCATTGGCGTCTATATTTTCGATGTAATAAGTAAGCGTCGCCATTTTGTCCCTTTTGTTAGCGAGTGGGCCCAAACGTGTAAAAATTAACTTGCGCCTTGGTGACGCATTCGACGATCGAGGCTAGCCTATACCCTTTAATTCTCAAGCTAACGAATTCAACGTCAGACGTTTGACAACTGACTGAGACGGGGAGGACAACGTTCTCTGGCGTCACACACCCTAATTCTCTCCCCGATGAAAACACAATTTCCTTGTAATAAAAATAGCAGCGTCACTATAGCCACTTACTTGCAAGCTTCTCCCACAATCTGAACTAACCCACCTGTAGGCCTATATGCTTCAAGAGCCATCGCTCTAGGGAGAGTCTAGAAACCGAGGACGTTTAAGCCGAAGTAGCCTACTGCCCACCAACTCCGACGTCTTTTCGAAAGTTACGAATAGTGCGAAACGGAAACAAACTGGACCCCGGGAACTGGACATGTCACAATTAAATGGTGGATTGTTCATCACAACATTGTTATCCAGACGGAAACGTAGGCAGGATGTTCCTTCCCCGAGCATTTGGTCGAGCGGGTAAATCCTGTACATCTACCACCAACCAGTCACTTCAGAAGCCAGTGCCTCCCATATTCCGCCACACCTTTTTGAGCATGTTCTGTAATGCTTTATATGGGTATGTTGTCGTGGAGTCTATTTCAAGCCAACAAAGGATGACAGGAATAGAAAATTATTTTGAAGATTAGACAGAATGTATGTGGAATACAATGGGAATACCATGGGAAGTATTAGATTAAGAATTTAGATGGATCAAAGGAAGGAGAGCGCATCATACATGCATGAATCATCGATAGCAAAAAAATGAAAAAATGTACACAAGATGTGACCAGCACACATCGCACTTGTCTCCAGGGNATGTCTGCCTTCTGCTTACATTTTCGTCTAAGAGTGTTCAAAGGATTTGTTGTCTATTTCAAGCACTCTTAGGAATGACGGAAATAGATTTCAGTCTCAAAACAACAAGTTATATGAAAAGAAACCAAAGGCAGGTTAAATCACTTCGGCCACAGACAGCTCAAAAACCGTTGACAAAGGAAGAGGAACTTCTCCAGCATGCAGAGAACACAATGGCACGGAACGAAAGGCTTTTTGCCATCAGCCAAGATTATTTTAGTACATCTTATCATTGTATGCTTCACTCTTTACTTCAATTTTCTTATTAATCGTAGTGCTACGATTAATAAGAAAATTGAAGTAAAGAGTGAAATACATGTATATTGGATGTATTGAAGGAGATTGTTTGGTCCGCAAAATATCACGTCCGAACCTTGAAGCAGCGACAGAGCAGTAATGAAGTTATATCTTGTCGGAATTTCTTACATGTAACAAAATACAAGAAAAAGTTGATGGAACAATTAATTTCATAAAAGAGTATGGAAATAATGTGGAAAAATGTTCGCAGCTTGAGTTGCTGGGGAGTGAGACTCGAAACAGGGATCGTCTCCCAAACAAGAAAGTAGACAACGAATGGTAAGACGGTCACAAGGAAGGTCAAAGTCACCGCCATTACCATCACCATGACGTTCCTGTCCTCTTTGCCCTCTTTTCCATGTTTCACCTCGGTTTCTACCGTCCGACGTTTCATGGAAATAAAAATAAACGTGTTTAAAAAGAGTAAGACGAAGAAGGGTAAAATAAATGATACTACTGTGTGAGAAAAGTCATAAGCAACGAAGACATCATATGGTTCTATGATATTGATGCATTGGAACTGGTGTTGGTCCTCGCGACGAACTCTGCTAAACACGAGGTCTGGGATTGCAAAAACTAAGAAGATAAAACAGGTGCTGATGTTGTAGATTTTTGCGGCTCGGAATGTGGTCCATGATGCCGCTCGAAGTGGGAAAACGACNGGAGCAGCCAGCTAATCAATGCGGCGCCCGTTCGGCTGGTGAAAAATGTCCGGTGCCCGTGGCAACCGTGAGGGAACCGGCCGGGCACCGTACGAAATTGGCCAAAATGTCTGTTTTTACTCGCCGTACGGGCCCCGGAGTGGATATGTGACCTAGGCATGGCTGGTTCCAAGTAACGTGGTTGGCCTTACTTGGAACCGGCCTAAGACGGTTAAACAATAGAACCGCTTTATGAATACGACCCCTTAAGTCTAAGTGTGATACTTATCTTTTGTGTTGAACAAAGGATGAGTGTCACACTTAAGGCTCGTCTACACGATCATACATTTGTTCAAAACATCATCATACATTTGTATGATGATGTCCAAGCTTGTCTGTCGATTTCTGTCTTGTGACAATGCAGCTAAAATTTTGAACATCATCATACATTGTTCAAAACAGCATCATACACTTGCATGATGATGTTCAAGTTTGTTGTGGATTTCGATCTACAGTCAACATTCATGAACTTTGTATGATGAAGTATGATGGAGAAAGGATAATGTTGGATGCTGTTCAAGTTTGTTGGGAAAACCGTCCACACGATCATACATTTGTCCATGAACATCATCACACATTTTTTTGGGGATGTTTTGCATTGGCAAGATGAAACATGCAGCTAAAAATTTGAACATCATCATACATGTTCAGGTTTGTTGGGAAAACAGTCCACACGATCATACATTTTGTCCTGAACATCATCACACAAATTTGAACATCATCATACATGTACATGTTGGTTGCTGTTCAAGTTTGTTGGGAAAACAACCTACACAATCAAATATCTGTCCATGAACATCATCATACAAATGTATGATGATGTTTTGAACAAATGTATGATCGTGTAGACAGGCCTTTAGACTTAAGTAGTTTTATGAATATGAGCCCTGGGCCCGTAGCCTATTCATAACACTACTTGGTCCAAGTCCAAAGAGAAGCTAGGCGAGCACAAAAATCGACACACGATATGATAAAGTATATAAAGTAGATTTCCATAATATTACGTAGACCCCCGGGGTAGACCCTTGATGGTAGGCCTACCTGCATGTCCTCAACTGTTCCGCTAGAGGGGACCAGTCCAGTTATGGTGACGTAATTCATCACATACAATTTCGATGTACACCCAGTGCTTTTTTCGTACTTTTCTCCGTGGAATAGACTTCTCCGTGGAAATGACCTTTTCTCCGCGGGAATAAACTTTTCTCCGCGGAAATAAAGTTTATTCCGCGGAAATAAAGTTTATTCCGCGGAGAAAAGTTTTCTCCACGTGGAGAGAACTTAAAACTTTTCTCTGCGGAAATAAACTTTTCCCCGCGGAAATAAAGTTTATTCCGCGGAAATAACTTTATTCCGCGGAATTTAAACTTTTCTCCACGGAATTAGACTTTTCTCCACGGAATTAGACTTTTCTCCACGGAATTAGACTTTTCTCCGCGGAAATAAACTTTTCTCCGCGGAATAGTTATAATAAACTTTATTTCTGTGGAGAAAAGTCTAATTCCGCGGAGAAAAGTCTAATTCCGCGGAGAAAAGTTTTCTCCACGTGGAGAAACTTTTCTCTGCGGAATAACGTTATTTCCGCAGAATAAACTTTATTTCCGCGGAGAAAAGCTCACTTCCGTGGAGAAAAGGTTATTTCCGCGGAGAAAAGTACGAAAAAATAAAAATATAAAATGAAAAATAAATGTCCCTTATGGGCCACCGTTATTATAAAGTTATTTCCACGGAAATAAAGTTATTTCCGCGGAAATAAAGTTTATTTCCACGGAGAAAAGTTTTCTCCACGTGGAGAAAACTTTTCTCTGCGGAATAAAGATATTTCCGCGGAATAAAGTTATTTCCGCGGAATAAACTTTATTTCCGCAGAGAAAGGTTTATTTCCGCGGAGAAAAGGTTATTTCCGTGGAGAAAAGGTTATTTCCACGGAGACGTTTTCTCCACGTGGAGAAAAGTTTATTCCGGGGTATAAAGTTATTTCCGAGGAATAAACTATTTCCGCGGAGAAAAGATTATTTCCGTGGAGAAAAGTTTATTTCTGCGGAGAAAAGTTCATTTCTGTGGAGAAAAGTTTTCTCCACCTTTCTCCGCGGAATAAAGTTACTTCCGCGAAATAAACTTTATTTCCGCGGAGAAAAGTTTATTTCTGCGGGGAAAAGGTTATTTCCGTGGAGAAAAGGTTATTTCCGCGGAGAAGTTTTCTCCACGTGGAGAAAAGTTTATTCGGCGGTATAAAGTTATTTCCGCGGAGAAAAATTTATTTCCATGGAAAAGTTTTCTCCACTAGGAGAAAAGTTTATTCCACGGAAGAAAATTATTTCCGTGGAGAAAACTTTATTTCCGCGGAGAAAAGTTTATTCCACGGAGAAAAGTACGGAAAAAAATAAAAATATAAAATGAAAAATAGATGTCCCTTATAGGCCACCGTAGTTTACAAACGTGCCACCCCTGTTAACGACGACGGACAACACACCATACGAAAAGCTCACCTCACAGAGGCGAGCTAATGAAATGGTCCATGGACCATGTGCTCACTCGTTTGGACATAACAGTGTAATGACAGAGAGAGGTACATGTCAGTTATGAGCAATCTGGGTACCTAGGGGTATATATGTACCAAGTTTCAGATCAATAGCTCCAGCGGTTACGAAACGTGCCCTGCTAACGGACGACGGACGACGACGACGGACACCGCAGGATGGTAATAGCTCACGAGCTAAAAATCAATAGGGATAATAAGGCACGATTCATGCGCCACATGTCAGACAACCAAGGATGAACCAATTACTAACAAAGCAACAATTTATATATTTTTATCATGAAAATTGATCTTTATTCTCTTATTCAGTCATTACAAAATAGAGCGTAATTACACCAGCATTCTCAGGCATATCAACAGGCTTACAAGTGAACACAGTCAGGAAGGTTTCGTTGCATACAAAATCCAAATGGTGGGCGAGACAGGGGCAGGGACTGTAGTGTCCCTTTCAATGAAGCATTCACGACAGAAGACCGCCCAAGATTAAACATAAACGCTCCGACAGAATGGCACTAAACGAGAGACTTGTAATTGGTACATAAGGGACATTCTAGTACGGTACCCAGTACCCATAACGATGGAGGTAATAATACCTCCATGCCATAACCAAGTTGAATAAAATAGCATAGACAAATGTGAGGAAAATTCCACATACACACAAAAAGGAATTAAAGTTACACATTGTATACACGTGAAGAAAATTTCACGTAAAAAAATTACACACTGTACACATGTGAAAAAATGTCCAATACAAAAAAATTACACCTGTGAAGAAAATCTCACATACCGGTACAAAAAATTACCAGTTTTAGGCTTGATAATAGATTCCAGACAGAACGATACAACACATCGTCAGAATAAAAACAACAAACATAACCATTAGCTACTGCAACAAATGGAATCCACATGATCGATTCTTCATGAAATAAATTTTTGCAGGGGAAAAAGAACAGTACCAGTTCCAAAAAACAATGGAATTACAAGTCTGGATGTTTTACAAATAAAAGAATAGCTCGGGCAGGATTTGAACAGGTAGAGCTGACAATATGCAAATATAATGCTGATCAGCTTCACACACACACCCATACACAGTTATCTTCCCCCTTTCTTCACGGGTACCGATATAAACTTTCCCCACCCTGACAATACAAGAGTAAGACCTTGGGATGAAACGACAGAATCATTTACACAGCATACACACATGTAATATCAGATGAAAGAAGTGACAAAGGCAGCAAGCCCTAACAGATGGCTTCAGCAGAACATGATGTACCGGTACCAATTGTAACCCAGCAGACCAGATGCAGGAGTGTAAGACCTTGGTTATTCATTGCTGGTGGCTTTTGATTTGCGTTTCTTCCCAACAACTTCAGGAGAGTTGGTGAGATATTCTAACCCAGCAGACCAGATGCAGGAGTGTAGAAGCCTGATTATTCATTGCTAGTCCCCTCCAGTGATGGTTTTGGCTCTGATGTTGGTGGTGTGGCTTTTGATTTGCGTTTCTTGCCGACAACTTCAGGAGAGTTGGTGAGATATTCTAACCCAGCAGACCAGATGCAGGAGTGTAGAGGCCTGATTATTCATTGCTGGTCCCCTCCAGTGGTGGTTCTGGCTCTGATGTTGGTGGTGTGG
Source organism: Notospermus geniculatus (assembly GCA_002633025.1). Taxonomy (NCBI): domain Eukaryota; kingdom Metazoa; phylum Nemertea; class Pilidiophora; order Heteronemertea; family Lineidae; genus Notospermus; species Notospermus geniculatus. The sequence continues at coordinate 42,593 of NMRB01002322.1, forward strand.
CTTTCGATTTGCGTTTCTTGCCGACAAATTCAGGAGGGTTGGCGAGACGTTCTTTGGCATTATGCAGCATTTGCTTTAACTCCTCCTAAAAGAGAACAATACCATCATGACCATGAGATGCAGCGGTATAAAAATATTGAAACTTGTAAACCTTGCTAAATGATTTGAAAACTGATGTGTCATATTATGGTTGCACAACGAGCCTCCTTACTGACCTCAGTATATCTGTATAAGAGTTTGCACGATTTGAGACTCTTTTTCTTCTGAATGTGAGGCATGGCGTGTGGTAGAGAATAAACCACATCGTCAGCTTCATTCACCACCTGCAAAAACAAAACACAATAGCGATAAATATAGAAAATGCGGTATTCAAATCATATCAGTTTGAAACTGAATGACTTCCACAGATGCACAATGACCTGACAAATTTACTTCAATTCTAACTCATCTGCTCCCCGAGTTCAGCAGATTACATCTTCTGTCGAAATTTTCTCACATCCTATGGAACTGATTGGAAAACATTTGAAGAAAGGTTGTTCCTATCAACCCATCTGAAGAAAGTTTCTTCAAATTCTTTCCAATTCTGAAGAATATTTCTTCAAATTCTTTCTGATTCTGAAGAATTTTTCTTCAAATTCTTTCCTATTCATTTCAAGAATTTTAGAAAACTTCAGAGGAAGATACTCCTGCTCAAACCTGGGGCCAGGGCTGGGTTGCACAAAACTCATGTTAGCGCTAACATGGTGTTAGCGCTAACTTTTATGTTAGATGACGTCAAAATCCATTGTCATTTTACGTCATTTAACATGATGTTAGCGCTAACATCATGTTAGCGCTAACATGAGTTTTGTGCAACCGGCCCCAGATGAGTTAATTGATGAAGACTGTTCAGTAGTGGCAGACGGCGAGACATGCATGTACTGCAACAATACATTGCATCATACCATGGAAATATAACAGATCTTTTTTGAGATTTCACAGGTATTATCTTCCTCCTCTGAAGGGTCTATTGTGCGTCTTTTCTTCCAACTTGTTTGGACGGGCTCGTCAATCACACACATCCTGTCAGATCTTTTCAAACCGGCTGCCTGCAGCTGGTGACGGTAATGCAATTCTTCTTCCCTGTAAATAAGATTGAATTCAGGGCCGAAAAACAACATGGCATTTAGCCCATTACAAAAGAAAAGGTAGTAATGTGAATAAGCACATGAACTTCAAATTTCATCTTACCATGGAAATACATGTAGTCAATTTCACTGGAACAGACACACCTTTGCAGCTCTCGAACAAAGATGGGCGTGTTGTATAGAAAGACAACTTACACTATTTCCTCCAGAATAGGCACCACCAGACTTAGCATTTCTGTCGGGATTTTTTCGTTTTTTGCCAGGCTGCAAAGCATCTTCTCAAACGGGAAAACCTCCGAGACACAACTCTCATTCAGCATCTAGAAGAAGAGATGTCCAGGGACTTTGATAACGACTAACTTTCTCTAAAATGCAAAACGTTTCCTGCAGAGCTATAAGTTGGGGGTAAATTGACCAAAAGTCGACCAGCTTGATATTGAAAAGCATGCCAATTTGCAACCGAAGTGAGACAAACTTCAGCACCTTGAGTTAATTCCTACCTTTGCTGCATTGTATCCAAGTGGCAAATAATCCGGATGAGCAAAGTTGACCTGTTCTGATATGTTGTAACCGCAGCTGATATTGGCAGTGTACACTTCTGGGAAGACAACGACGAACTGTCGTTGTTTCTGGACGGTGCGAGTCAGAGATACGCCTTGGTTGACTAGCTGTTTAGGAGGCACCTTGAAAAGAATGGGAAGGAGGTTTGACAAATAGGTTACGCAAGAATGGCAGCAAGGTTTGAGCAGACAGTATCTTCTGTTGAAGTTTTCTGCAAGCCATGGATGTAAACTGGAAAATATTTGAAGAAATATTTCTCAGATGGTTGATAGGAAAAACTTTTCTTCAAATAATTTCCAATCAATACCATAGGATGTGAGAAAACTTTGACAGAAGATGCTGTCTGCTGGACTTGGGGGACAGATGAGTTAAAGCGAATTCTTACCATGATCATATCCCGCTTTAGCCAGACATGCGTGTCATCCACCCTATCTGGAAACATCTCTGTCATGACATCGCGGAACTTGGAATGTTCACTCTTGGGTGCGGCGTACCAGATGAGATCAGAACCGCTGTGCATGTACGCAATGTACGGCATTTGGTGGAGATCGCGTGACCAACAGGATGATGTGAATAACATGCGGACGTAGAGTGTGGGGACTGTCACACCTGAAACAGGAGGAAAATAAGATCAGTCATCTTGCAATTCTCCCAATTTGCCTTCACCATTTGAACTAAAAAGCCACCAATGAGAAGCACTGAGAAGATCTAAGTTTTTAACCCAACTGCCCCCAGATTTGAGCAGACACTCACAGTATCTTCTGCCAAGTTTTCTGATGACTGGGGAAATGAATTGGAAGAAATTTGAAGAAACAGTCTTCAGATTGTTCATAGGAACAAACTTTTTTCAAATATTTTTTAATCAACACAACAGGATGTGAGACAACTTTGACAAAAGATGCTGTCTGCTGGAGTTGGAGGGCTGATGAGTAACAATACTAACCTGCAATTGGTCCAAGGTGACGTAGCAAAGACCCATTATTGTTCGCTAGAATGTTGAGATTCCATGAGTGGCGGGAGTAGGGATTCTCTTTCCGGTTGGGGAAGCCGCTACCAGTGATACGCGTGTCAACCTGGCCACACTGGACAGCGACGTGATGACGACCACTCTCTACCACACGCCAGTACTCATTCTGAAATCATCAAACATGTATTACATGAAATCTCTCATACAATTCGATCGTATACTGCAAAAGATTTGAATTCTCAATGACCACAAGATCAACATCTGGTACTGACCTCTGCTTGTTCTGAAGTAGGATCGTCCTTGAACATGTTGAACCACATGGCCATGGTGTTCCTTGCAGCCCGATAGAACCCACACAAAGAGTTCGACCTGCCCTTAATCACACAAGCTTTTTCCTTCTCAAGTTCCTCATTGTTTTTCTCCTCCAACACTTGCTTGCGAATCCTCTCCTTGTCTTCTTTAGAAAGAGTGTCATACGACAGCAGGTATTTACAATAGGCATCGTAGAGTTTGGTGGTTCTGTCCAATGCCTAAAAACAAAGTAAACGTGTTGGCTTAGAAGTTGAGAAATGCGCCAGTTAACCAAAAAGAGATGAATAGGAATAGGAAGCCAATAATACCAGATAAATTAACATAAAATGGAGCTTCAAACGACACATTTGGGAAAGGAAAACTCACCAACTTGGATATCCCCATCACATCAGCAACCTTGTTCCATTTCTTCTTGTCAAGAACATGCTGCAGACCTCCAAATTCCTGAATTGTAGCACCAAGTCGAGGTAGATCAAGCTCAATACCACCAATCTGGAATAGAAACTCCAATGACTTAGACTTGCAGGACATCATCCCTTTCAAAGACCTCAGCAGACGGTTTGACTCATCTACCCCAAGGTTTGAGAAGACCATATCTTCTGTTGAAGTTTTCTACAAACCTCAGAAATGAATTGGAAAGAATTTGAAGAAAGATTCTTCCGGTGGTTATAGGAACAAGTTTCCTTCAAATATTTTTCAATCAATAGCATAGGATGCGAGAGGCCTTTATGCCGTCTGCTGGATTGCGGCGGCAGACGAACTCGGCAGTCTGGACGAACTTATCTGGTGACTTGAATTCAGACAACACAGAGAGAAGCACATCACATCATTGCTTCCTTTTTCAACTGATGCAGAATGTCAAAAGAATATTACCAAGGGAAGCTGCTCCAAATCAACTGACTGGCTCTGTAGATGTTTCTTAATGCATTCCATCTTCTCACGATTGGGTCCCCACCTATGATGCGTAAGGTGGATGTACTGAATCTGACTAGTGAACCTCATCTCATCATGAACCTTACAATCAGGCTGAAAGAGAAAACATTTGGACAGAGGCTTAAGGCCTGAGCAGACGGCATCTTCAGTTGTGGTTCCCTCTAAAATCCTCATCAATAAATTGAAAAGAAATTGAAGAAACATTCATAAGGTTGATAGGAACAACATTTTTTCAAATATTTTTCAATCAATACCACAAGATGTGAGAAAACTTTGGCAGAAGACGTTGTCCGCTGGACTCTGGGGTCTATGAGTTAGGAAGCAAGTACCGGTATACATACAAAGAGTGAGGCTGTTGGATCTTCCTTTTGAGCCTCTGACAGCAATATGCAACTTTCATCTCCAGAGAAGGGCAGATAATTAATAGGAGAAGAGAGAGAGCTTTACCTTTACCTTATCTTGAAATGAGCACAAATATAAATCCGAGATAATCTTACCTTCCAACTTGGTGGTGGCTGAATGCAACACATGCCATATTTCTCAGCATCAGGACGGATCTTGGCAATATAGGCCAAGGGATCTTGGAATTCTTGTTCTGTTGGTGCAAACACCGGCGTGTCAATAATACATGCAGAGCCATCTGTTGGTGGGAATGTCACTTGAGGCGACACCGATTCATTTCTAGTCGCTGGAATATGAATTTGAATTTAAACCGAGATGAGTACCGGTAATATAATAGAAGTTTGCAGTCTGGCTCATGATTTGCTTTCCCAAAACCTTCATGAGGAAAAGATCATCGATTTTTCTCGTATTTATCACCTTGGCTTTCCCCACAGAAAATTAACCAAAACCATCTCAGAAAGCAGAGCAATACCTGCAGAATACATGTGTGTGAAAGGCATTCTAAGAGCGACAGATTCCCAAGCCATTACATGCAAGTGTGTAACAGAGGGATTGTGTCTCTGTGAACATAGAGGGTTGGTTGTATTCACAACATTGTATTGTAGTATGCTGAAGGTAGAAATACTTGACCAGCATTGCATCAACTTGACGACATTGCTGCCTTTGTAATGTTTTGACACAACACTATAACGACAATGACAAAGGCCTGATGCATCTGATGATTAGGTAAGTACAACTTGAGTATATGTTAAACTGAGGAGAACTGTAACATGAGTGTTCCAGTTGTCCACTTCTAATAAGGACCGGTTCACACAGAGCTACACGCTACATTGACATGGCGGCAAACAAAGGTTTCATGGTCTTGAATCCTTTGTGGCGCCATTGTTCGCCGGCATGTCCGTGTACCGTGTAGTATGTGAACCCGGCCTAAGAAACAAGGAACCGAGTATGTAAACACAGAGAATGGATCAAAACCTAACACCACTGAATAAACCTTCACCATGACACTTGCTGTGCAGGAGTAGGGAACAGCACAGGTGAGCACTACAACCATGACAATAGACTAAATGTACTATACATTGTGCATTCACCATGTCCATTTCGCTATTTTACTACAGGTTCTGAAGGGTGGAATGGGATGCCCACTTCATAAATAGGCGATGAGGCGAACTACTTTTCCTTTGTGAAGAACTTATGAGAACAAACAGTGACAAAAGTTAATCTTTGTTAGATGCTTAGATAATTAGGCTTTTCCAACGGCCATGTGATGATGTCTTTTACCACAGAATACCTATTCATCCTGGGCCTAAATGTGTGCTGGGATGTAGTATTTTCTGTAGTGTCATGTTATGGTGTGAATTATGTGATAGACGACTGTACTGCACACAGCAAGGACCTAATTCTTCATACCTTCTAAAATATCCTCGACCGTAGCAGGTGAAGTACGGATACTCTTTCCAATTGTATACGATTGTCGGCCTCGCTTTCTCCCGAGAGTTTTCTTCCTCCCTCGCTGTACTTGAGACTGTGAAACGTCAGGGGTGGACGTCTGCGGCCCCGATTCAACCTCCACAGCAGGGCTAGTACCTTCAGTGGCCTCCTTGTTTTCCACCACCTGTATCGGTGGGTTTGACCTCTTGGCCTTCTCCAACTCGGGTTCTTTTGCAGGTAGCCCAGCCTCAGTGACATAAGTTATTGAAGGTTCAATATCTTTGATTTTCAACATCCTATCTTTACCCTTCCGAACTTTCTCCTTCACTTTCTTCTCACCTGTACGACCTTGACCTGTGTGACCTTGACCTGACTGACCTTGACCAGTGTGACCTTGACCATCATCCTCCAAATTCCTCTTCCGACACGTCAGTTGTGGCAAGTTGGCCCCTTCCTCACGGTCCTCGTCACAGGTTTGCACACCCTCAGATACCATTTGGACAGGCTGCACATGAGGCATACTGCACGGCAAACCCATACTCTGTACAGTATTCCCCTGAACCATGACATTCACCATTGCCGGAGGTGCCCCAATACCCATTGGCGGAATGTTTGGAGTAACAAGCACCGGTGCAGAATTAGTATCCCCGTCGGCCTCATCTCTTGGATACAGAGAAGCTCGTCTTGCCTCTAATAAATCTCGAATGGTTTTAGGACCCTTTCTTTTCCTCTTCGGTGGATGCCAATTTTTATGAACCGAAACAGGCGACTGGCCACCGATGGGAGTGACTGGACGGCTGGTATTATTTGTATTTTCGTTAATACTGGAGATCAATGATTGTTGTACATCTTGAGTTGGAGATGGGGAACTTGCCTTAATAATTTCTATTGAGGTTCTCACAACTGCCTTTGGCCTCAGTGGGCTGCCCTGTACATTTGGGTCTGCATCCGCTGTGCATACAACAGGTTTCACTACGGTACATTCCGAAGCAGTATTTGATGGCCCAACAGCTGGAGTTGCAGGGCGACAAGGTGATGTCTTTTCAGATGGCACTAGGTCACACGGGGATGAGCTGGATGAGGACGTTTTTGACGAGGAAGATTCACTACCAGGAACAATCACGGCTGCTTTTGGCGGAGTGTTTTCCAAGACTGTTTTGCTCTGAATGGACACCCCAACTGTAGCTTTATTGAGTTCAGCAGCTTTAGACAATTGAGCTTTTTCCTTTCTTCCTTGGCCGTTACTTGCAATAACTTTGCCCTCGACTACTGTCTTACTGGAGGTAGGTGATGGAACGAACTTGGTTTGTGTCTTGGCTGAGTCGGTACCAAATGCAGCAGGCCTAGTTGTGGTAACTGCCCCACTGGCCGATACTCTACCAGCAGCTGATGCACTGGCAGCTCTACCAGCAGCTGATGCACTGGCAACACTACTAGACGGTCTTGCAGAAGACGATGCAAATTTGAGCAGCATATTTACACCAGAAGTCTTATCAGGGGATGCAGGAATTTTGATACCTGCAGCTGAGGGTTTAACGATTGTTCCAATCCTTCCATGAACTGGAATAACTTTAGCCATGCTGGATGTACCTGTGCTAGTCCGGAAATTCAGCTTTGGATTTGCGGCGATGCGAGCACCGATATTGGTGGATCTGCCAGGCACGTAGACAGTAGAAGGTTTGTTACCCGAAACCAGATAAACAGAATTTTTATCAGTTGTTGGAGAGGTAGAGTTTTTAGAAGTGGTAACTGAGGTTCGTAATGTTTGAGACACTGTGCCTCGGCTTGGACCTTTTTGTACAGCGAAGGGAGGAGTTTTGGGAGCAGCACGGATAGGGGAACCCTTTGGTACAATAGCTACTGGCAAAGTCCTCGGTGCAATAGTTACTGGTGAAACTCTTGTGGTTACAGGTTTAGGTGAAGCAGAAGCAGTAGCAACTGTTTGTGAGGTAGTAATTATGTTTGCCCTTGGTGAGAGAGTTGGAGTTGCTCCCTTTGGTGAGACAGAAACAGTGGAGGTTTTAGAGTCGGTCGTTGGGCTACCCGAACATTTGGAAGGAAGGTTAAGAGGAGAACCCTTAGCTGTTGCAACTTTGACAGAGTTTCTTGCTGTGGGACTGGTGACTTTAGAATGAGATGGTGTGAATTTATTTGTTGCAGTAATCATCCTACTTGCATTTGTTGCTGGTCTAGCGGGTGACGCGACTGTCTGTCCGGTCTGAGCCATCGTATTCACGGGAGAAGTTTTCTTCATCACCAGAGCAGGTGCTCCTGTCCCTGAAGCTTCAGTTGGCTTGGTAACTGAAGCAACTCCTGACTTTTCCATTGTATTTGCATATTGTTTTCCGAAAGATTTACCGGGCTCACTTGTACTGGTCAGCTTTCCAGTTCGGGTATTCACAATCTCGCCGGACTGAGAACTACTCAATTTTGTTGTTGCAGAAAACACTGTTTGTACACGAGGCACATCAGGAGACTTTACTGCAAAAATACCAGTCTTGTTTGCAACTGGAGGAGCAGATTGCTTTCCTTTGGGTGTAACAACCTGTTTTCCTGCACTGGAAGTACACTGTAAGGCAGCAGGCCGTCGTGTTGGGGAAATAACCACACCTTCACTCTCACCACCACTCTTCTCTTTTTGAAGAGAAGTAGCAAATTTCCCAGATGAAGCCACTGCTTGTTCAGAGACAGCTGGGGGCCGTTTTCCATAGGTAATCACAGAGGAAAGGCTAGGTTTTGAAGATGAATATACAACTTCTTGTTCAGCTGAACGGAGAGTTTCTTTACCAGTTGCTGGTAAGACACGACCTTGTTTCTCATTTGCAGCAACAGCTTGAGTTGCACATGGCACACTAGCATGTTTTTTCACAGTTATAGCAGACTGCTTCCTAGTTGCAATGGCAGTCTGTTTTTCAGCAACACTTGCTGCTTTTGCGGTGAAGGCACCATCCACATCTTCCATTTCAGTTGATACCCATGCTTGTTTTCTAGTGGACGTAACACTTTGTTTTCTTGTATGGATGACATATTGTTTTCCTGCAGGGGCCGGCGCTTGTTTTCTGGTTGGGGAAAGAGTGTGTCTTCTTGTTGGCCTAGCACCTGATGTCGCTGCAGGTGAATCAACTTGTCTGCCTGTAGGAGCAGTTCCATATTTCTCTACGGGCGGTGAGGACTGCTTGTCGGATGTTACCTGCTTACTACATGAAGTATGAGAATGCTTTACAGGCGGAGTTACTTTTGCAGCAGCAGCAGCAGCAGTTACAGCCAAACTACAAGAGGAAGCACTGGCCTGTTTACCCGCCTGACTATTATCTTGTTTGCCCCTTGTCCCGACAGGACTCAATTCTCCACTCTTGATTGAGTAACGAAGAGAAGAGACACTTGATGTGGACCTCACACTTGCTGTCGATCGAACAGATGGCGATCTAGGATGCGATTCAGGGTCATCAGAAAATCCGCTAACATCAAGAGACAACTCGCTATAACTCGCTCGGCTCCTTCGAGTAACCGGGCGCCTATGACCCTCGTTCTCAACCGAACCAGGCCGTGACTTAATTCTCGGCGAGCTGCGCGTCCCAATACGAGTGCGTTTTTCAGGCGATGACTCTCTTGACGTGGATCTCCGACTCTCAGAACTGACGCTCCTCGTTCCTATTGAACTTCCATAAGACTGTCGTCGAGTTCTCGTAGGCTTGGCAGGAGATCTCTGGGACCGAACATTAAATCTTTTTTGTCTAGGTGACGGAATCTCATGAATTGGATCATCAAAATCAAACAAATCGTCATGAAATCGTTCTACTCTTCTAATAGGACGGCTGCGTCTGCTGTGAATTAATTCAGGAACTTTAACTTCGACCGGTGACCGTCCAGTCATCTTTGGACTAACACTTGCATCAGGTTTGGGAGCTTTTGGTCGCCCACTTGATCGTTTTACCTCTCCGACTATTTGTTGTGCTGGTGGTGGAGCAACGCTAGGGCAGTGTGCTGCCTTACTGCGTGTTTCTCTGACATCACCCCCAGCTTGCTCTTCCGCCTGTGATCCACTATTCCTCTGAACCATCGTAGAGGACCTAAGCGATCGAGACTGATCACTTTTTGACTTATGCCTCAAAGTCTTAATCGTGCGTTTTACGGCCCTGCGAGCTCTCTGCCTCTTTGCTGCAACCAAGTCAATCCCAGGCACCTCCTCCTTAACATCATCATCACTCTCTACCTTCACCTCCTTTATCCTTTGGTGCAACGTCTGCCGAGCATTTTTGGCCAAGAAGAGAGCTCGTGTTTTTGGCCTTGATCGTTGCACTCGCTGCGTCAAGGTTCTAAGACGTGGTTTCTTTTCTTCATTCACATTCACGTCATTATCTGCTTCAACCTTGACTTCTGCTCGTTTTTTCATCGACTTCAGTTCCATTGGTTGAGGCGTGATGACCTTTCGAGCACGTTTTGGGATGGCAAGTGTCAGGTTCGGTTGCTCCCCAACCTGTTTTCTCTTCCTTTTCAGTGGTTTTGGCGGTGATCCTAATTTCTGTAAGACATAGAGAGAGAGAAACCATAAACAACTGAAAGGTGGTACTTAAAGAAGGAAACATGTTCAATTTTGAGGTCTCATGCTTTGTCAAGTTGGAAAGAATTATCAAAGGCTGAATAAGAAACTGCAAAGAAGAAGGCATTAACTTTCTGAGATTGACTTTGGTTCCTATACGTATGAATTTCAGGGGTTTGTATAGCAGTAGCTGGACCTAGCCACAATTTTTATAGATTCATACTTTCAACCTGCTGACAGTCGACAGTGACAGAAACTTGCGTAGCAGGTTTACACCATGGCAATGATTGCAGATTGAATAATTTCTTGGGTGCAAAAGCCACCTGCTCAAAGCATAAAGGATCATGAATTAACTTGTATTGTAAGAACAGTAAAATCGGTGAGTACGTTAGTAAACAGCGATGAACATTTGAGAGTACCTTTAAAGGAAAGGTGAGCATGCAAATGAACATGAGAGACAAGAACAAACAACTTTTGTCAATGAATGCTAATGAACTGCTGCAACTGAAACGAAAGGGCATACGAGCAATAAAATGACAGAAGCATGCAAGGAAGTAGAACTCACCCTGGGGTAATCAGTGGTTCTTAGCACTTGATCCCTACGCCTTGTGCGGTGTTGTGGGGAGCGAGTGCTGAGAACCATTGACCTCAGGATGGCGAGTAGAACATGCGTCAGGCTGCACATCAGGCATTCCTCATTGTGCAGGTTTTCAGCTGAGGACCGAGGATATGACAAAACTTGTCGGACAACAAGTTTTTGTCAGCGTTTTGGTAAATGGCCAGATGGGCACTCCCAACATCATCAGTAATACTGGGGTTTGATATACAATGTACCCTCAGCCCAAGGCTTGTTGAGGCAGCAATGGTTAAGCAGGAAAGAAATAACATAAGCACTTTCTCACTATTTTGGAGCAATAATATTAATACAGTGCACCCTCGCTCTTACGAACTTCGATTTTATGAACTCCCAGATATTACGAACCCAACGTCTGGCTCCCAACATTTCATGACATGTATGTAAGCCTCGCTATTACGAACTCCGCGTTAGTATGAACTTAACCCTTGGACCCCGAAGGGTTCGTAATAGCAAGGGGGCTGTAGCAGCATCACAGGAATGCACTTTTTGGTGTATACATCCAATATAGAGAGAAATTTAACTGGCAAGAAAAGTAGAGAAAGCTGGGTACCTACAAGTGCAATAAGTGAGGTCTACCATGAGGAGAGGATCAGGTAAGCAAGGGAACAAGTCACTGGCCAAAGAATCCATGCAACTCTGGGAAGCAGGTCCTAGTTCAGTCTTCACAGACAGAGGATTTCATTCATACTGTGTATCCATTTAGTTCGGTCCACTGCCAGGACAGGGACAGGGACAGGGACTGCAGAGTTACGACTTATGCGCAATGGATGAGTAATGGTAAGTCCCATTGAATCAAGTGGGATTCTACTAAGTGGAGCTCCAGAACTGGGATTGAGAGCTGTTTGTGTGTTATGTCATGGGATGGAAAGTGTTGAGGAAAGCATGGGTATGAGATGAGTCAAGTCGGTGTGCATGTGTGTCAAGTAATGTATGTTACGGTACCGTATATTTATCGCTTATTTGATGATTTTTTGATGAAAATTACATGTATAGCAGAGTTATGAATTACTAAGTTACTAAGTGCTGACTGGAAGGCTAGTAAAGATGAAACCAGCCCAACAAATCTAATGCACAAATAACTATTTGATATATCACGAAGTTCTGAACTCCTCTTCAATGTACATATTTTAAATTACCAGTATGTCAGTGCATACATAACCATTAGCCACTAAAAAAATCCTTCTATGTGCTTCTGGTACTTAATTCACTGAAAACGCATCATATTTTGAATTATACTGTGCTTAACTAAAAGCCAAGCAAGAAGCTTTTGCTCCAGAATTACACACGTATTGTCCCAAATAGCACCCTAATCTTCGATGTGAAAAGTGTCAATGCTTTAATGTTGCATATCCTGCAACCTCAGGTGAAATATCCCACTGGCCGAGATCGTCGGTGGAGGCGGATAGGGTCGATATGAGCCGAACCTCGGATGTTGAGAGGACCAATCAGCCAACTCGATTGGAACCGCTGGAAATCTGTCATCCCAAGAAATGCGAGAACTGTGATCGTGAATATTCCATGAGCCAAAACGATGATATGACAATGCAGCTCTATCACAGATATTTTGTATCGAGTCTTGTAATGGCATAAAACGTCGAAAATCATAACTGGATGATGCAGCTGGGACCGTTCTGATTGCCATGGATTCATTCAGTACGTGAGAATGAGGCAGAAAATGTGAAGACGAAATCTCCGCTGGGTATCTCCAACCAAGACCTGAAGAAGTTGGCGGGTAATGATGACTTATAGTCCCTTTAGTACTGCCAAGAGTCATTGGTGGGTACATGTATTCAATACTTGGTAACACTTCTGTCGGCTGTCTGCTGATGCCAAATTCTGCATCTTTACTGTGGAAATTCTGCCCATTTACTTGTCGGCTATTCTGACCCCATGACATATCGCCAGAATTTTCAGCAAGCCCAAGAAAGTGTTGCTCTATTCCTGGATGTGCAGTCCACGCATCTGTTGGGATAGGGCTGCAGTATCTTTTGCTGTGTCCACAGTAATCTTCAACCGCTCCTGATTCAGCTGAAGTAGTACCTTGAGGATTGTAATCGGACAAAATATCGTTCTTCTGGCCTTGCAGTGAATTGACATCTGTTCTTTCACAGAAGTTATGTCTGAAATTCGACCTTTCCGCAGAATCAGAACCAGTGGAATAATATTTTGCTTGCTGTGGGAATCCTTTGTCAAATTCGGCTTGCACACCAGAACTACCCTGTGGAATGCAGTTGTTGTTAAGATCTCTTCCTGATCCACTGTCACTGATCATCAATTCTGGTCTGGGTGCACTTGATGTTGAAATCTGACTCGGCCATTCCAGCGGTTCAGTATGGCCATTTCTTCTGAGTATTGTTGAAATGGGCGGCAAACGTTGACCTCTGGTATCAGTCCCGGACAAGAGTGCACCTTGAGCTGTTTTGGGGAGATCAGGAACTTGTGCGCCTCCATCAATTTTACCTGGGACAGACTCTGTTGAATGCTGTGCAGACCTTAAACATGGTGATTGGGAAGTGGATGATGGTTCCTTTGAGGAAGTTGCATCATCACCAACATTGCCAGGCAATCCAGAAGGACAAGAACATGATGTTGTATCACTTGGTTTGGTTGAACTGACCATGCTGACAGGAAGGGTACCAAACTGTTCAGTACTTGTAGCTCCTACACAATTCCCTGCAACGTAAGTAGGCTCCCCCTTAGTTTCATCGGAAAAGCAACTCTGTTGTTTTTCACTTCTTTTCATTTCAGCAGAAGCAGAAACAACAGATGGAAAGCCTGGGAAAGGGAGTTCATCACTTGTGTTGCCATGTGAGCAGGCAGCATTGGCATGAGTGACCACATCAGTGAAGAACTGACTTGCCATTGGTTGCTTTTCAGGTGATGGCTGCATTTTTTTCGGCTCATCTGAAGACTTTGGCATCCCATACGACCAATCGGAGGAGTTTTTTGTATCCTTGTCCTTCATAGCAACCAACATGCTTTTTATCATATTATCCATGCCATCCCTCTTGAAGGATGCCCCTTGCGTCCCCGGTTCAAGATTGGCTCTCCTGGTAAATACGTCAAACTTTTTGAAGGGCATCCTCGGTATTTCTGAGCCACCATGAGCAGCTGGCTTCTTGAATGTCTTTCCAGCTCCAACAGTCTTTTTCAGTTTCGAGAATGGACCATATCGGTAATGTCGGTAGACATAGTTACCATAGTTCATCTGGTGACTGGAACGGTTCAGGCAATTAGAAGAAGGCACCTCAGGTGTACTGGTACATTTTCCTTTCAACTTCTCTTTTGGTCTTGGTAGCACTTTTTTCTCAACAGAAAGCCCTGCAGTTGACTTTCCTTTGTGCTTTGCCTCCTTTCTCACAGATACAAAACATTTATAGTTGGATATCCCACGTCTTGTTTTTGCTTGATCACTCTTTCCAACTGTGCACTTGGTCGGCCTGCCCACTTTCAGTTTTCGTGCCTTCGATTTTCCAGCCTTTTCTTCATTCTTCACCAAGGAATCTTTCCTTATTTTCAACTTCAAACCCTTCTGCACCTTCGATTTTCCAGCCTTTTCCTCATTCTTCACCAAGGAATCTTTCCTTATTTTCAACTTCAAATCCTCCAGCACCTTCGATTTTCCTGCCTTTTCTTCATTCTTTACCAAGGAATCTTTCCTTATTTTCAACTTCAAATCCTCCAGCACCTTCGATTTTCCAGCCTTTTCTTCATTCTTTACCAAGGAATCTTTCCTTATTTTCAACTTCAAATCCTCCTGCACCTTCGATTTTCCAGCTTTTTCCTCATTTTTCACCAAGGAATCTTTCCTTATTTTCAACTTCAAACCTTCCTTCTCATTATCTTTGACGGATTCTTCTTTCGCAGGTATCGGCTCAGTGACAGTAAGAGGGCTCTCTCCTACCACAACTACAGATGAAAATGTTCCATGCGAATCATCGTCAGCACTGCTGGTGCTGTGATCTGCCAGGCTGTCAAGCAAGGAATCATCAGAATTATGGTCTTCACGGATTGGACTTGAACAACCCTTATTGTCATCGAGAATCCACTTCTCATATTCGTCATCAAAACTAGCGAAATTCGCTTCTGGTTTTATAGAACTTGTAATGTTGTGTTCCATTTTGCCAGTATCGTGGACAAGACTACCGGTACTATGTGTATCATTATTCCCAGTCGGCATGACAGCATCTGATTCAGCGGTATTCTTTTCTGGTTCTACAGAACTTGCTATGTTTTGTCCGCTTCTGGCAGTATCGTGGACAAGACTACTATGTGTATCATTATTCCCAGTCGGCATGACAGCATCTGATTCTGCTACAGGTCGGAAGGATTCTGCACTTGTGTCTGATTTTGGATCAGAAGGGACCGAGTTTTCTGAGACCGAGTTTTCTGAGACCGAGTTCTCCGAGAGCGGGTTCTCCAAGACTGAGTTCTCTGAGGCCGAGTTCTCTGAGGCCGAGTTCTCAGAGGCCGAGTTCTCAGAGGCCGAGTTCTCTGGGACCGAGTTCTCTGGGACCGAGTTCTCCGGGACCGAGTTCTCAGAGGCCGAGTTCTCTGAAGCCGAGTTCTCTGGGACCGAGTTGTCTGAGACCGAGTTCTCCGAGACTGAGTTCTCTGAGACAATGCCGTCAGCTTCATGCATTTGACTACAAAATACTGCTGGTGTAGTGTCGTCACAACATGGATGGCACGTTTCCGAGTCAGCAATTTTCCCCTGAAATCCTTCCACTTCATCCGTCCATTCAGTTGCCTCACACCTGGTAGAGTCAGTACAGCACGAGTCATCACATATTCCAGAATGCCCTTCATTGTTTATCAATGACTCCTCTTCCGTGATGGGATTGGTACACAACACATCTTTGTTCGAGTCATTGCCTGAAAAATCTGGCTCAACTTTGACAAGAACCACATCTTGTGCCCATGAATTGGTACAGACACTGGCGGTGTCACCCTGGATTATCACAGACACCTTTTCCTTGACGGGATTGGTACAGATTTCCTCTGTCTCCAAGTCATTGCCAGAAAATTCTGGCTCAACTTTCACAAGAACCACATCTTGTACCCTCGAGTCGGTAGAGGTAGGGACACTGGCCATGTCCGCCGGGTTTATCAAAGGTTCCTCTTCCTGGATGGGACTGGTATTGGTAAACAATTCCTCCGTCTCCGAGTCATTATCTGAAAATTCTGCCTCAATTTTCACTGAAATCACATCTTGAGCCCTCGAATAGGTACAGACAGTCACTGCGTCATCCTCTCTGCACTCCTCTTCAGGACAATCATTTGGTTCAAGCGGGCAGACGTCTTCCAGGGTGGAGTCAGAAATATTGGAACCCATCTTCCAATCAAGAAATCGTTTCTGTGAAGACCTCTTCAGGTGTGTCCTGATCTTTGGAGTCATCACCTTTGCATTGCTAGTACCTTTACTATGAGTGTGATCGCTAGAATGTGAGTCCTCCAATAGCTTTCTACGACAACGTCTTGACCCAATGGACCTCCGTCTTGTCCCAATGGACCTCTTAGGTACCTTTTGCTTACCACTGTTATGCCATGTACTACTATTACATTCCGCATGTTTTTCACCAACGATTCTTCGCTTGGAATTTTTCCTCTCCTCTACATCAATTAAGGACACACATGCTGCAGTATACTTTCTATAATAAGCACAATAGTTGCCTGTCTCGACTGCATGATAACACTCCCAAATTGGAGGCTCCTCGTTATCGTGCCTGTGTGACCTGACTGACTGCTCAAATTTTTCTGACTTTCTGTTTCCCAACGGATTTGACAGGCTAATTTTCCGCACTGGATTATGGGCATAGAACGAGTCACCATCTCTTTTACCAGTAGTTGTCAAGCCTGCTCTGTTACAAAGTACACATCTACTAGGCCTACGTGTAGCACATTGACTTGCTTGGGACTGCTTCTTAACACTACGCAGTTGGTAAGAATGTTTGTGAGTGTTTGATTGAACAATTAGGGGCTTGTATCTGCGAGGAATTTTATCAACATTTGTTCTTGGTGTAAAACGACGACTAGAATACTTGCACCGATTGGACCTGCTTCTCAAGGAATATGGTTCTCTGAGCCCATGGAACCTGTTTCCTTTTCGCTGTGCCTAAATAGAAACAGCACCATGAAATATTACAGCTCAGGGCACCAATATTAACCCAACAGCCGCCTATTTTTTGGCACTTTCCATCTGTAGCTTTCACCGCCCCAAACCTCCACAAAATGAATAGAGAACAGTATAATGACTCAAGGCGATTTATGGCGGTCTCGGCATCTGGAGATATGGGTCCAGTTTCACAAAGAATCTTAAGTCTAAAGTTTGACTTAAGTCATCATGTGACCAGGTTTCAGCAAATCAGATGACTTCATTTCAGACTTAAGTTTTTTCTTAGACTTAAGATTCTTTGTGCAACTGGGCCATGGTTGATTGTGGCGTTGCCTGCAGTAATTGGTGATTTTAATTTCTACATTAGAGGTGATGGGGGTTTTTGTCAAAAAGTGGGCATGGTCTTCTAGGCGGCTCACGGCAGGGTGGTTTAGGGCGGCATGGGCTCTATTGGGTTAAGACTGAAGAATCTACCCCGGCAGTCAAGCATTAAGGTCGAAGCAAAATGACAAACCATCATACCTCTGCACACCACACCACGAACAAAGCAAATGAGCACAATTTGACACCCTAAACAGACATCGTTCCGAAAAGAGTAAAACTCAAACATACACATACATGTACAGCATTCAGGATGCATTAAAGGTACAGTGAAGTGTGATTCATTAACTTACCATCGGTTTGAATCCAAGTTCCCCAGTTTTATCAGAGATGTCCCGTCTATCAGCAGTACTACTCCCCGATGACTGAGGTGACTTGCTGCGGACTTCCCTCTTCAATGACGTCATTCGGGCATGTTTTGGCGTGGACGCAGTACTAGCGATTTCATCACTATATTCCGGTGGATAGTTGAAGAAATCTAAATGTGCTGGAAGGGCAGGTGTACCTGAAGAACAAGAAACGAATACTTCATGTCCACTTCAAATACTGCTGCTGTGCCAAAATGGCTTGAGAGGGATTCCAGTAGTAATCTCCCATTAAGTCTAACTCTCGGTCTTAAATGTTTACGGGACCAGGGGAATGGGATCCTGACAATTCTCAGAAAACACCCAGGAACATGAGAACAAAGGACTTGCCTCGCAAACACAGAAATGTAAGGAAATCCTCTGTTTTTGCACGTTTGCATGGTGCCACTGTTGGCAGTGGAGCAACACCGGACTTCAACTTCACGGGAGTGATGTTAGGACTGTTAGGCTGTGACCCTTGTGCGAACTTTCTTTGTGCCCTCACTTGAGCTCTGAAAAAGATGACGTTTGCAATTAAGTCAGAAATCAGAGCAATCCCGGCAATGATGTCTTGACAATCTTTCATTTAGGCCTAGCTTGACAAGACTCGACAGGGCTTCCGCTGGAGTATTCATATCACTATCAGGGGTCAAACTGCACTTTTGACTGAATTTGTCAAATCCCCTTTAATTATTTCCAAATAACAGCAATCAGAATGGAGGGTCCTTTTCCAATTTGAGGCGTATTTGACCCTGGTTCCTGAAAGCCTGCATGAGTGCTGATTTGTAGATTACTGTACAATTATCAAGTGAACATTGGGGCCTAAATGTATCGCTTACTTTTTCAAATCAAATGCATCCGATTTTATATACTTGGGTTGTTCCTTAGTAGGGCTTGCGACAGATGAGGTAGCCATGCTTGAGACACTGCTCGTCTCGGACTCCACCTTCCTCTTCTGACCACGCTTCACTACCATATCTTCCAACTTCAAGCTCGTTGCTACTGGTGACTCCGCTTCAGCGTTTTCACCGTCTGTGACGTCGCTTTGTTTTGACGTCTCACGAAGGGATGCGTATAATGCTTTCTTTAACTGTGTCTCTTCTGTCCAAGACAGACCTGTGGCATCCTCCTCAAAATATACGACATACATTTTACCAAAGAGAAGGCGAGCACAAAAATCGACACACTATATGATAAAGTATATAAAGTCAATTTCCAGAATACATGTATTTAGCAAATTTTCGACCCCAACCGGGGTCTTCTTCAGGCTGGAACTTTACAATCTGAAACTCTAGAAAAGACTCAATACCATACTAAATACATTTTACCAATACCGTATCTCAANAGTGGAGCAACACCGGACTTCAACTTCACGGGAGTGATGTTAGGACTGTTAGGCTGTGACCCTTGAGCGAACTTTCTTTGTGCTCTCACTTGAGCTCTGAAAAAGATGACGTTTGCAATTATGTCAAAATCAGAGCAATCCCGGCAATGTCTTGACAATCGTTCTGTTCATTTAGGCCTACATGTAGCTTGACAAGACTCGACAGGGCTTCCGTTGGAGTATTCATATCACTATCAGGGTCAAACTGCACTTTTGACTGAATTTGTCAAATCCCCTTTAATTATTTCCAAATAACAGCAATCAAAATGGAGGGTCTTTTTCCAATTTGAGGAGTATTTGACCCTGGTTCCTGAAAGCCTGCATGAGTGCTGATTTGTAGATTACCGTACAATTATCAAGTGAACATTGGGGCCTAAATGTATCGCTTACTTTTTCAAATCAAATGCATCCGATTTTATATACTTGGGTTGTTCCTTAGTAGGGCTTGCGACAGATGAGGTAGCCATGCTTGAGACACTGCTCGTCTCGGACTCCACCTTCCTCTTCTGACCACGCTTCACTACCATATCTTCCAACTTCAAGCTCGTTGCTACTGGTGACTCCGCTTCAGCGTTTTCACCGTCTGTGACGTCGCTTTGTTTTGACGTCTCACGAAGGGATGCGTATAATGCTTTCTTTAACTGTGTCTCTTCTGTCCAAGACAGACCTGTGGCATCCTCCTGAAAATATACGACATACATTTTACCAAAGAGAAGGCGAGCACAAAAATCGACACACAATATGATAAAGTATATAAAGTCAATTTCCAGAATACATGTATTTAGCAGGGATCAAAGTTTATTTTCTGAAAAAGCAGATTTTGGTCGAACAGGCCAAAAAATCAAGTCGCACACAATGCAAAATGCATTAGAACATCAATTTTTTTGGTCGCACAGAGTAAAATTCAGGTCGCATTTTAGACCAAATGGTCATGAACTTTGAACCCTGTTTAGCAAATTTTCCACCCCAACCGGGGTCTTCTTCAGGCTGGAACTTTACAATCTGAAACTCTAGAAAAGACTCAATACCATACTAAATACATTTTACCAATACCATATCTAAACCATTGTTATGTTGGTTAATGAATCGGAGACTTTCCTGCGGTTAGAGGCCACCACTAGTTAGCGGTCCTAGAATGTTGTGAAAGGGGCTGTTCATTTTCGTCAATTGAGGAATCTGAGTTTTGATCCTTGAGAAAATGGAGAAAGCTATGAAGCTGCAAATTGCAGGGCTTATTCTGAACAGTACAACAAAATAATAATCCCTGCAATTTGCAAGTGCATAGCTTTTTCCGTTTTCCCAAGGATCACAACTCAGATTCCTCAAGTGCGACTAAAATGAACAGCCCTTTTGATGTCACAAAGAAGTGAATGCCACTTCATCCACAATGACGTGGAGGCCATGACTTGCCTTCATGACATCAAATTTTGTGACGTTCTAGGACCGCTAACAGGTCACCTCTCACGGCTGTAAAATCTCCCATTATTCAAATTATAATGACTTGGGAAAACTGTACTTACTGGTGACTTAGGAACAATTATTCTTTTAGGCCTTTTGGCTAGAAGTAAGTCCCCCACTACTTTCTTCTCTGTTGAGTTTGTACTTGGCATATTCACATCAACTGGTTGCTGACTCTTTGTAAGAGGGACATCTTGTGGTTTACTTTTTATGTGAGTTGCCTGAACTCTCTCCTCCAGAGTCCTTGCGATCCGTTCTTCTGAGTCGGACGTAGTGAGACTTGTTGAGCTCTCTGTTTCACTGGTGTCATCTATTTCGTAATCTTGACCAGGACCCAGTGACTTTCCACCAATGGACTTCGAGCCGAAATTGCTGAACTCGGATTTTGACGTGGATGGCTGAGGTTCCTTTGCCTGTGGAGGCAATGGATCTTGAAATCCAGGCTCACAACTCCAAGTCTCCCAACGTGCTATTCCTGTCTTTCCTTCACAATTCCCTCGCGTTCCCCTTACAATCACAGACGCTCGTTTCTTAGCAACTAATCTCTTCTCCCCATAGACTGCAGGAAAGCGTGGCTTCTTTTTCCTATCTTTAGTAACATTCAGATCCTTCTCTGCTTTCCTGCCTTTCTCTTCCGGATTCTGACTCACATCAAGACCTGGTCTCTGTATCACCAATCTTCCATGCTCTCTGACAACTTTTGCAAGATTACTACTAACATTCAGTGGTTTCACTCCAGCATTCTTTCCCTGGTGGGTGTCAACACTCTTCAACTCCTCATTCCTTCTCTTCACATATAACAAGTATTCAGACTGGAAACCTGAAACAAAGATTACATTCATTAGACAGCCGCAAGGACACCAATCTTACCTGACATGTGCCATTTTCTTTAGAATGCCACACTGTATTGAATCTCCAGTGTGTCATTTTGTGGCTAATGCTTACAACACTTCTTTTTATGTTTGGCCTAATGCTCTGCAGATGAGCTTGTGTTATAAGAACAGCTAAAGGAAAACCCCAGTTTCAACCNAGGCTCGGAGGCCTGAGCTGATAGTGATGGCTGATCAATGTCAGAGAAGTGAAGATCACAAACCATGCTTCTTCTAATCCTGTCATAGCCCATAGGCCTACTGCACCGTATGAAGAATGAACAAGTCACCACACTATTATATGCCTACACGTCTTAAAAGAACAGCCTCAACAGGGCCGACCGACCGCACAGAAAGTCCGATAGTGCTACCACACCGGCACCTATCGGCAGTTAATTTACGCTTTTGTTTTCCCATTAACTAAACCGCCGACAGGCACCGAAAGCACTATCGGACTTTCTGTGCAGTCGTCCCAGATTGTTGGCTTCCGGGAGTGTCATTCATTCATGTTTTGTAGGCCTATGCCATGCATGCATTGTGTGTTGTGATTGTGAATGTTGAATGTGCAGTAAAAATTTGGTGAACACGTCAGACAATCAAAGTCATTGAAACAGCAAATTTATTACAAATTCGTTTAGATGCACAAAAAGCAATGAGGGCAGTGTGTTAACTAACACTACCTCGACTCATTGGTCGCTTCTGGTCTCCATCGTTGGGCAATGAATTGACCAAAATTCGACAGATGCTGGACAATCTTCATGCATTGTCAACCACCACATGCTTTTATGGCATTCGGCTCGGCCTCGTTCGGCCTCCTTCGGGTACTTCGGGATTTGTCGGGAGTCCGACTCGGCTGTATAACAATACGCGCCATCTTGAAACGGAAGTGGGCCTCATTTCCGCCGATTTACTATTACCCATTCGTCCGCCGAATAAAATATAGTGCCCAGGTGATGGTGTCTAGAATTACACGATATACGCATATTTTTTGAAAACTCATCATTGTATATCATTGTATATACCATTGTATATACCAGTTATCATGGTTTAGGGCCCTGTCATGTATTTTTGTAGATTTATGAAAATCAGTCTACGCATGCGCAGTACGTAATAAGTAGTGCTCCTAACGCGGATATGTCTATCCAAGATGGCGGTATTCTTCATACAGTAGAGATACTTTTCGTCTCGTCAGAAGTGAAACATCGAAAAAGTATCTCACAACGTAGAATGGCTTTTATGGGTTTCCGGAATCATACCAACAACTTGATTGGTCAATATTGAAATAAATCATGCGAGGCAGAAAAATCAAGCTAAAAACAAATAAAAAGATTATCATATGCAACTATTGGTTGGTTGAGGAGATAAAAAAACTCATGAAATTCAGAAATAGAATTAATAAGTGAGAATAAAATCTTTACTTATCCAATAAACGTTCGATGATTTCGAAAGAATTTGCCCGGGCACCAAGATGGCAGCCTCCATGAAAATATTTGCGGCCGGCAAAATTTTTCTTGTTTTCGTGTCCATTACTGTCTTTTATCTAGTTAAATGTGCAGAAGATGAATTCCATGAGGAGCTGCTTATCAAGCCCTTGCCGAATGGCCATATATATGCCCACTTTCAGTTTACAACTACCTGGGATATTGACATTGAAGATGAATCAGCTTGTAAGTTCAGTGAGTGCATGCACTGCAGCATGTGCAGTGCAGTGCACACAGCACAGGTTCTTGTGCTTTTAGTTGGGGACCATGGGTCCTTACACACTATACGTCTGTACATTGTCAGTAAAGTGGGTAAGGACCTATGGTCCCCCAACTAAAACCACAAGAACCTGTGTTCTGATTATAGTCCGATTCGGTTATTATTTAGGCCATATAAAATTAATAAATAGATTCTCATCACTAGGATTTCAAAAATTTGGCAGGGAGGCGAATTTATATTTTATATTTTTTTATACATGAATTAGAACAGTTTCCACATGCTTCCATGGCGGGGCCAAGGCCTGCCTGCAAAACCTGACTGGAGGCTGCATGCATAGAGAAAAAGGTAGTCTCAGTAACTGGGACTCTGTATGCTCCGCTTTTGCTTTTACAAACTGACTTTTACATAGCGCGCATACAGAGTCTCAGATTGCCCAATACATTCCCTGTGGAGCAACTCCGCGCCGAATTCCGGGCGGGCACTGTTAATTCACACTACCAGGACGAAAATCCACAATATTGTATTCCTGTGTTGTTGAGCTATCGTCGATACACCATATCCGAGTGAATTTAGTAAAATCCCGTTCTTATTTACTTCCCAAATCGAGTTTAAAATCCGCTTCTCGAATCGAAATGTACAGGCCGGTGACACGCCATGATGGGAGTCTCGCGCAATGCAATTGCGCAGTGACGTTAGTCTCGTTCTCATTCAGTGTCAGCGACTACGCCCAGTCACGTGACCTCGGGTCTTGTGACAGCTACGAGTTCGCGACTTGTTTACATGTGTTGGTGACATTTCGACGGAGTTTTGTATCAAAGTTTTTTCCTAATTTGTGCCAATTTTTCTGTCTTTTGGAATACCACTATGAGAAATGAGGATAAATGAAAGGATTCATGACAGTTAATTATTCGAATTTAGTCAGGTTTGACAATAATTGGTGATTTTGTTCAGTACATGAAATACACTATGCACCACAGGCAGCATATGGGTAAACCATAACGTACCAGGCAATAGCCGTCAATGTCATATCGTAAAAGAAGCTATGCCTGGTCGATATGGTTACCATAACTAAGAAAAAGGAAGCAACTATTAGTACTGCCTGCTGTTCACAAGTGGCACACACAATCAATATTGATGATCCTTGTGAAAGCAGATGATTAAAAATGGAGAAAAAAACACAGTTTTGGAAGAAATATAAAATATTTAAAAAAATTGGGACGGAGGCAAAAATCGGGGCGGGAGGTGATGAGAATCTATTTATTAATTTTATATGGCCTTAATACAAAAAAGCCCCTGCCCCAGCTCATGAGCTAGCCATGATA
This sequence comes from Notospermus geniculatus, assembly GCA_002633025.1. Taxonomy (NCBI): domain Eukaryota; kingdom Metazoa; phylum Nemertea; class Pilidiophora; order Heteronemertea; family Lineidae; genus Notospermus; species Notospermus geniculatus. The sequence goes on from NMRB01002322.1 coordinate 67,077, forward strand.
GGTAGGGCTGCCTATGTCCATCATCAGACAATGGACGTACTGTACCTATCATGCCTACCTACGCCCTACCAGTACCTACCTACTGTCAAAAAACCACACATTTTTTGTCTTAACTTTTCAGTTTCCCACTTTCATCTTTTTCCAAAATCATTCGGAGAGACAATTGCTAAATACTCCGTGCAAGAACTTCATCTGACTTTGACACAGGGTCTGTGGAGATATGAGAAGTGGGGCTACCCTGTCAGTGAAGCACCACCAGGAGCTGAACTCTGGGTGTGGTTCTTACCTAAAACGGAAAAGTAAGTAGGCCTATATCTGTATCACTGGTTCTCCCTTCCTAATACAACTTTTTAGTACCGGTAGTAGATTGCCGCTTTCACTTTGATGGGAAATCTTTAGCCACGACATGAAGGTAAGTTATTCTAATGAACTTTTCTTTTTTGCAGTATTGATAAAAAGTGGTCGGAGTTGACTAATGCATTGTCTGGGCAGTTCTGTGCTTCTTTGAACTTCATGGATGGCAAGTCAACTGTTCTACCTAAATGGTCATTCCGCCCACATGGCGCTGCTTTCCCAGGCTATGCCGATTTCAATCGCCATGTGAGATATTCAGCATTACCGAGGGAATCTGTTTGTACTGAGAACCTTACTCCATGGAAGAAGCTTCTTCCTTGCTCATCAAAGGTAGGTTCTTAAGCCCCTTCAGATGATTAGCTGTTTGTGTGGATTTGACTGCTGTGACTAAAGATTTAGGGATGTACTCCTTTCTTTCTCATGTGCTGCTTTGACACTACAGTAACCTCACGCCGAATTCAAGCATTGAGCTACATGTATTTTCATCTGTATTCCATTGTGTGATATTTAAAATTTTTCTTGTCTTGTGATTTTCAGGCTGGCTTAGCGGCACTCTTTGATGCACGCAAAATTTATGATAGCAGCTATCACTCACTTGGCCTGCATGTCCGCCCGATCTGTAAAGATGTCACATGCTCCTCATCTGTTGTAGAAATCAGTCAGAATTTGGCTGTTGTGTTTGAGCCAGGCAGAGCTACAGGGAGAGGTGGTAAGTAGTTCTATTTCAGGCTGTGATCAGAATCTCAACTTGCAGTGAACAGAAACTAAGATGTCTCACTTTAAAGGACCACAGTATTGTTTCCCAATCCTGCGTTACACCTACCCCCGTTAAGGGAGACCTCTATTGACGACTTGGTAAACTATGCATGCTACTACGTGCATTGTAGTGTAATCATACATTCTCCAACACTGGGGCGAAAGGCTTAACTACAGTATTGGAGAATGGTACCGGTGGCGCCGGCTGTCGACAGAAAGTGGCAATACCGTGGTGCTTTAAGCAAAAATTTGAACAGGTTCACTGACACATTGTAAATTTTTCTTCTTCAGATACTTCACTGAGGGACCTATTTGGCCGCTTCATTCCATCGTCTTGCCCCCTTGCAAGCAGCAGCAAAGTTTATGTTGATATCACTCGTTCAAAGGTAAGCTAAAAAAGATATGTGACCGGTGACAGCAAAATGAGTCAGAATGCGCCGGAAAGAAGACCCAAGATGACACCAGAGAACAATTACAGAAATGGACTAAGTCAAATTTCACAATGGGGAGACAATGCTGAAATCAGCAAAACGTTGGTTTACCTTGGGTCTTCGTCTGTGTGCATTCCGACTCATTTTGCTGGCATGGGTAACATATATCGGTTAGATTCAGATTGTGACATGCTCGAGGTTTCAGACCAGGAATTAACTTGTGACTTCAGCAATAAGGCAATGTACTCTGTCCGTCCAAACATCTCACCTTCAGAAGTGATGTGAATCTTGGACTGTCTTGAAAAATTTCCAAGTACGCCGTAGGCCTACATGTATTAAAATATGTTATTTGTGTTGTACTTGCTTCTGAACAGGGAGTCCATCCACCAACTTTGACCCCCGCCCCAACGTCAACCTTCAAGAGAAAGAGAGGAGGAGAACAGAGGGAAATTGCTGAATATGATGTTCCAGATTTCATCGCCAGGGATGTCTTGCTGAACATTGCTCTGAAGTACAATGGCCAGATATCATACGTCAAGCCCAACCCACCACAGTTGTATGCACACAGATTTTCAACAGGTACATATGTATAAGTTACAGATTGTCTGTGATTCATTCAGCAGTCTCTCTGAGGTTCTTTGATAGAACCCCTAACTTCTTCTAAATCTATACTTTATCGAGGCTTCCAGTCCAGGCACATTGTCTTTAGGGCTGTGGAATTTAGTCCCAAAGAAGTTACCAGAGGCCTTGATATTTCAAGCTCGTGTATTGAACTATGAGTTTTATAACCACGGCCTCTCATCCTCTACTCTAATCTCCAGGTTATGGTCAAGAAAAAGGCGGCATGATGAGTCAGATCTACAACACAGATCCCACAAAGTCTTTGACGATCATCTACATGGAGACAATACCCTGGTTTATTCGTGTATTTTTCCACACAATCAAGGTTGAAACCAATGGGAAAGTGGTGCAACCATGTAAGTCGGCTTGATTTCTCCTACAAGTAGGCCTACTATAGTTTTCTTCTCGCCATTATCATTTGGCTTTCAAGCGACATACGTCCCCAATGTGTTTGTCATCATGGTGACTTGATCTGGTTACCTCCAAGCCTCCTCAGTTCAGTGTCGCATTTTATCTGCTTCCTCTTGCAGCCAAATTTCACTACGTTCCTGGGAAAGACAGAGAACAATGTTATCACCTAGAAATGGTGTTGACGCTGCCACCAAAGTCACGAACAACCATCAGTGTTAACTTTGAGAGGGCACTGCTGAAATGGACTGAGTACCCGCCTGACGCTAACCATGGATTTTACATCAACTCGGCTGTCATCAGTACCATTCTACCAGGGAGTAAACAGTTTCTGGCCCCACCACAAAACAGTTCTAGAGTCAGTGCAAGGTACGTAACCTCTATCATTCAAGTCACTAGGTTTAAGGTGGGTGACTCAATTCATGCAATTGCTTATGCGTTTTGTAAAAAGTGGAAATACAGAAGCTAAAGGAATGACTTTCGTTCTGTGATTCGTTTTCTTTGTTTATTTCCAGTTTCGAGGATGAATCAAAAACATTCTTCCTCCGGATTCACACTGCCCCTCTCCTCGTCAGTTTACCTGTCCCGGACTTCAGCATGCCGTATAACGTCATCTGTTTAGCATGCACAGTTGTAGCGATAGCTTTCGGTTCAATTCATAACTTGTCTACGAAACAGTTCACCACGTTTGACCCAGATGAGAAGAAGCCATCGATACTACAGAAAATCAAAGCAAGATTATTTAACATGTTTAAAAAGAAAACTAAAGTTGACGAGAAAAAACCTGACTGTAAGAAAGAATCTGCATCGAGTTAGTGACATCTGCCTGTGGATTTGATTGGTGTTCTGTTGATGTCAGTGCACTTTAGGCTTACATACATGGTGATTGCAACAAATGTTGTACATAATGATCAATTATTTATTCTGTCCATTACCATGTGTACATGTTCATGTCAAGTCATTTGCAAACCAAGTACTGAAAAAAAACACTTTATAGATTGGCTTAGGATAATCTTGTGAAATGATTTTAGTAGTCATTAGGTTGCACAGGTTAAGAAGGAACTTTTGTAGTTTTCTCACTTTTGTAACACAAGAAATGCTATTGTTGGCACCGGTGTAAAATTTCTTTAAATATGACGTGTCTGTTAGTTTAAACTGATAAGAGACAGGTGGCATATTTTGATGGTATGGAAGCGTTCCAGTAGTTCTGAAGCAAAAGGTTCCAAGTAGAAGAGAATCCGGCTGAATGTACTATTAACTGCTGTCTTCTACAACATTCCATTGAAGAATGACAGTGGATCAAAAGATCAATATTGTACAGCTTTTTGTAATAAAATGAACAAGTTAAAATGTTGTTCTTTCTTTGCATTTCTGAATGATAGGTTGAGAACTGAACCATTATACTGGAGGCTACTTTATCATATATATGTATATCTGATGAGGTCCCATTCCGTATGTGCCAAGTTTAACTTTGATTCACTGGCATAGGTCATAGATCACAGACCAAGATCATCTTAACTGTCCACCAATGTGTGTGGTGGTCTAGGAAAATCCGGCGGATGTAGCATTTGACAAGTGTTAATGGCCTTGGTGAACCCGCACATTTCAACAGCGGAGATGAACTACGTAATACATGTAGGTGAACAGTAGCAGATCAATGCACAGGCAATCTGACAGCCCTTGTTGATCATTCAGCGGCATCCGCCAGGTTTTTTCCCAGACCGCCAAGAGAGGAGACCCTGCTAACACAGGAACACTCCTCAGTACAAGTGTCCAGACTGACCAGATTGTAACGAAACTGCATAAATAACAGATGAAACACAGTATTTGTTTGTTACAAGATATGTATTGTACAAAGTGAGCATACATGTACATGTACACATTAACCATGTACATGTACATTCATACGAGCACTATACACGGCGCTACATTGGTATAACATCATACATATATTACAGTGACCATTTAGCAACGAATGTAGCTACAGTATGCATCTGGTACATTACAGGAAAATACATGTACCGGTATGTAAAGCACTACATGTAGAATACATGTACGGGTAGAATATCTCTGCAAAATGCAACTGATCAGAGGTGAAGCGATTTTGAAAAGTGGACAACTACCATCCACACATGTATTACCGGTACTCAATAACCACCAGGACAATAAGAAATATGTACATGTATTGAGTAAGAAAATATTTTAGAAGCAGAATCAGTCTGTCATGAATCAGTCATACGTCTGTTATATTGCACATCTTTTTGGTCAGGGCCCTTCAATAGACTGGAATTTCGAATCAGAAAAGTGGAAGTTTGCAATCTCTCAGTGTTATACCTCAGATGTTTGACTGTCCTTCTGATCCACTTTCAGGGATAGCAGGTGAAAACGCATTTTTGCCTTGAAAGCGTTCTGAAGTTCTTCAAGCAATCTGTAATCAAAGGAAATAAATACTATCATAAATACATGTATAAAGAACATATAAGATTACCAATACACATGTGCAGCAACAAAGGCTGTTACATAATATACTTACGTTCGAGACTCTGCTATTGTGATTTCTTGAACACAGTCCTGAGCTTCGCGGAATGAATTCCTGCAACAAAAGGAATGCCCGTAAAGTGTAAGACATCACGAGAATCTTTGCTAACTGTTCATGAATCAGAGTTATCCCTGGGCTGACATTCTTTTGAAATCCCTTTATTGTCACTACATGTACACGGTCACAAAAACTTGTCTTCACTTTCTGGTGAGCAACTGTCTGGCATGGATCCAGAGAGGGCACCCCCGGCAGATGCCCCCCTTTTGGCCGACAAATCTGTAAAATCGACCATGAAATTCTGGAATTTGATGCAAATTTCAATGTTCCTAGCACAGGACGGTGCCCCCTCTTTTCCCAAATCCTCCCCTGACTTGGGCAACTGAGGCAGCTAAAGTCTGTCCCAGCCAAGAGTGTAGCGGCACTGCATCAATAAGCCTATCAGATTTCATCCAGAAATGCCAGGCAGACCATAGGAAATACACTTGACCACATGGATGGTTTATGGCTCGTTGACAGTGTTAATTGCCTGCACTGCTGGTGCCATTTGATCTTGCCGCTACACTCTTGGCTGGGACAGACTTTAGTTTTACCTGGCTTCATCTGTAATGTAGATATCCAAAGCATCTTGTAGGGCAAACAACTCCAGGCGACCCTGAAAAACAAACCATGCACTAGGACTATCAGTAAGGGATGGTAAGATAAACGTGAACTTGATTGAATACTGAACGATAAGGCACAGAACTGAAATGAGTACCGGGTAAAAGTAGTCTAGAATTCACGCATTTACCTGGACAGCACCATAATTACTAAACGCTGTGACACACTGGAACAATCGGGCCAATTCATCGGCGACAGACTGAATAACCTTGTGCATGACCCTCGTCACAAAAGCCGGTGATATCGAGCAAACCTCTGCATGGACTGCTATCAGTCCCATCAGGGTAACCTTGATGTAGTTACGGACACCTGAAAATGAGACCGAGTATAGTCAATTTACTATATAGTCCAACCAGTATAGTCAATTTACTATATAGTCCAACCAGTTTTGTCAATTTACTCATTTGTAGTTGTGACCTATCGCGTTACAAAGTACACTGGTAGGCACATGGTGAACACAGTGCAAATGTTGTTGTTTGGCAACTTACCTGTGGGTTTTGAACAGTTCTTCCAGTCAAACTTTCCAGCATACATGTTTGGCTCCAGGACACCAATGATAGGATTGGCCTTCTCTTCTACATAAGCATCAAACAACTTGTCATCAAGTTTATGATATCCAGTCTGGGCTAACTGAAATGCAAAACATAACTCAGACCACTGAACACCGGGCCTGAATTATCAAATTTAAAGGGCCACGGATATTGCCACTTTTTGTCGACAGCCCGCACCGCCGGCAGTGATTGCATTATTCTCTGATGCCCTAGTTTTCCTTTCGCCCCAGTGTTGGGAGAATGTATGGTTACAATAGAGCTGCCATGCTGGAGGACACATGCTGCAGAGGCGCAGCGAAATGAGACAAGCATGCCCCAATGACGTTACGTCAAACAATGGCGTGGCGCACTTCACGCAAGTCACGTCACGGTCGGCTCACACCTCTGTGCCCTGTGTACTCCAGAATGGCTGCCAGGATGACGTCACTGCAAAGCCTCTATACAATGCATATGTGGAGACCCTAGGAACGAGAGTTACTCTACATTGTCAATAGCGGTCTCCCTTAATGCGGGTATGTTTAGCACCCCTTTAAGTTAATAACGATGCATTCGATATTCAGCATTCATTCAAAAAGGGTTTTGATTCAATACATGGAGTTTTTCACCAAGAATCACTTGACATAAATGTCATAAGAAATCCTTACCATCAAAGCTTTGTTCATTTCAGGATAACCATGTTTCTCAAAGTTTTCAATGAGCCTAGGAATGACTCGCTCGACCGTGTTGTTGGTGTTACTCAGCATGATTATGAGCCGCCTGTCAAGTGGTGGGATTGAGTCACCCTTTCCATCCTTGTGACCGCTCGATGCTTTACCGGAGGACCGCTTGCTGCCGAGACAAAATGAAATTGAACTCTATAACAACACATAAAATCAGAGTATGCGGCCTTCAATGAGAGAAAGTGTCACCAAAATTTGTGAAATTTTTAGCTTGCTTGTAACATTACTGTCACAGAATTCATGGATGAAAGGACACTATAGACCTTTCCAACAAAGATGGGGTCTAACAGTTCTCACTGTATGACATCAGAAGCACAATACCATTCAATGGCCGCTGGCATGCTAAGCTGGTCAAGCAGGCAATCGATGGGCACAAAAGTTTAGGTAAAATAACTGTCTAAGAGGATGCGTTTGGTAGTGTTATATCATGCTTGGACAACGAATGGCCACAACATCATGTGGGAGAACTGGTCAGCCACCATCTTTGTTAGAAAGGTCTGTACTTACCTCTTCTTATGTTTTGGACCAGCGCTGCCATGGAATGCTAAATCTTCCAGACAGAGTTGGAAGGCTTGGATGAGTTGTACCACGAGGGAGTAGGCTTCCTTCTGCACCAGTCTGTGGCTGAAGATCTCAGTCTCGCCCTGTTTTATCTTCATTACGACCTCGTGGAGGTGTTGGATCGTTTCATTGACGACATTTTCAAAGAGAATTGGCTGGAAATGGAATTTTTGACTGAATTAGAAGTCTCTTGCGCCAGTGTCAATACTCAGCATAGAAAGCAATCCTTGTCATGGAGTATTTTGGCAGAACTGTTGAATACCGCTTTACATACCTGAAACCAGTGCATGTTGGGGGGGGGGGTCATGACAATAGTGAGGTTTTGCAAACCTACGTTTTACATTTACGATTACAATTTGAAAACGTCATGACGTCGGCTCTGCGGGACGTTTTTACGTGCAAATCGCTTGCTACACGTAAGAAACTTACGATTTAACCAAAGCCAAATATTTCATTTTTGTAATCCAAGAATTCGCCTGCACTTTAACACATTCATAAATGGGTATATTTCGCAGTTGCAGCAAAAATGACAAGAAGATTGCTTGGCACATCTGCCGTGGAGCACTTGCCAAACATGGGATACATCGACCCTCTTTTCACCTGGCACGGTGAAAAGTCAAATGATGACACCATCGCGTCACGTTCTTTCTTGACATGAGGCGTGACGTCGTCAAATCGTAATCGTAAATACAAAACGTAAGCTTGCAAAACCTCCCTATTAAGTTGCGGGTACCATGCTCATTTATGCACTGCTCAGCGATCAGGCACATTGCTCATAACTCCACAACGTTATAATTTTGAAAGTTAGTGCTCACAGGTGCCATGTTGTAGCCTTCGAGTCACGACATTTAAAATTCACTCACCAATTGTGTTGTACCTCCATACTCATCACTGACCTCAACCACCCATGTTTCTCGTGTGTGCAAGTTGTGAATGTCTGCAATGCAACAGGAATGCCATAGAATACAAATACATGTACTCGGTATGTTATTAGCCTTTGGACATACATGTACTTGTAAGAAGTGGACATACTTGTAAGAAGTGAAAGGAGCAGCTTGACTTACCATCAACAGCCTGTTTGAGTAGGGTAGACATACAGTGTGTTCTCATATCAAAGGCAAGATCCTGAAGCACTTCTACGCTATCTCCCATCAGGTCGATGTTGGAAAGTGACATAACACAAGATCTGTATCAAGAAAAGATCATATAAATTGAACATCATATAGATAGAACAGCATACACGACAAATAGGAGTAGAATACATGCAGGATAGAATTAGGATCATCAAATGAGCCTGCGTTGGCTTAGAGTGTTGGACATGTGACTGAGTGGCCGCAGGTTCCACTCCCCATTGAGTCGCACTCTGTACATGTACTTTCAAGTGAGCAAGTGAGCTGCTCCTTGAGTTCCCGAGAAAGGTTTCTGGAGAGACTGTGGAAATAATGTGCTTTATTGAGACTGTATAAAGGCCTGTTTCCACTACAGCGGATTCCGCCGTGGCTTGCGACGAGCGGATTGGTTTTCACAGGCATTGGGATAATCAACAGGCCATGTATTTTTAAACCATCAACGCATTATCCAGAGCCCTGTGAAAATAGCACCACTCGCTGCAAACCATGACGGAACCCGCTGTTGTGGAAACGGGCCTTTAGAGTAGAAAGCACAAAAGTCTAGCATTATTATCATTTATTATTTTACATACTGGAATATACACTACCTGAAGTGCCTCAGACTTTCTGACAGTCAGATGGAATCCATCTGACTTGGGAAAATCTGGGGCATTTGTATGACAAACATAAAGTAAAATGCATTGGGTGTCCATTGGATTATGCACCAGTTCTGCAAATATCACATTTAAACTCACCTGATATATCTAACACAATGTGGTAACCATGCCCCTGGAATGTCTATCCTTGGGTCTGGCCAATGACCATAATGTTTCCGTTCCTTCCTGTCCAGACTTTCCAGCGAGTCGGGTAAGAAAGCAGCTCGAAGCAGGTTGGAGAACATGTTGATGACTTCAGATATCATGGCCTATAAACAGAAGAAAGTTTCGACATTGAATAGTCTCAGAATGAACGTGAAATGCCATCATTAAAGGTGAACATTTTTTGGGAGGGGCTGGGAGCAGGGGAGGCTTCACCTTTGAAAAGAAAACAGAGAAAGCAAGTTTAAGTGAGAGCTTTCTTGATATCCTTGGACTCACCTTGAATTGGGCATGTTTTGATGTATCGATTGACATCGCCTTGTCTCCCGGCTGGAAAGAATGGAAAATAATGCATTGTGTAACGTAACGTGTATTTGAATATTTCAATGAAATACAGTAGAACTCGCATATAACGGCCTTGCATATACCGGACAATCACCTATAACATACTGAAACCGGAAGTCCCGATCCTGTTATATATAAGATATAAAATATAACAGACAAAAATTGCTGGTCCCAATCAGTAGATTATATGCGAGTTCTACTGTACTTAAGATTTTTTAAAAAGTTTATGGTAATATTTCATGATAGTTACTTCTTTTATGAATAACTGCCCTGCAAAGTACGCTTGTCCCAGTCTCCAGAGGTCTGGTAAACTGTCAGTTAGAATGGCTGTGAGTTCCTCCACAAACTGGACCTTCTGTGGGTGTTTGATGCTTTGTACACTCGTCGGGCTGTTAGTACCATTAGGGTCAAGTGCTGCAGAGACAGAGAAAGAGCAATTCAAAACGTATTTCACAAACATACATACAGTCCACCCAAAAATTATTTGTACACTTTGAAAAAAGGCTGTGATTGTTACAATTTTTCATAAATCCTTTCGAAACTTATATATAATATGCGCATGCTTGCCCACTACGAACTGCACAAGAAATTTTGAGATTTCATTTAACGCCCTTAGTATATGATGTAACAATGTGATTTTCCAGGACCAAAAATTATTTGTACACTTCTATAACTCCAATGTTTTGTCGGAGTTCTCACCCTAAAAAGTAAAATCATGAATTAAAACTTGCAGCTGGGTTGTGGAGAAAGATGAGAAACCAAAATATGATGAAAATTGGTATTACATAATCTTGGAGTATACACAGGGTATCAAAAAATGTAGACAGTTGAATTTCTGACCTTTCGACCAAAAACTGATGTTCTGGGATTTATTTTTGGATTGATTTAATATAGAAACATGAAAGAAGGTCAGTCCCTGAGAAACCAGCCTTAGCAACCTTAGTTCGGCCGTCTAAAGGCAACATATCTATTGGATTCTTAATAATCTGATGATGAAATTTTTATACAACACCCTGTATATTTTCAACACATCAGAATGTCGAATCCATTTAGGCATGATCAATGAATATGAACATTATACACTCAAGAAAACATAAACTAAAATGCTAAATATGTCTCTATTTGCTCTGGAGGGTATGATTTCCTTAATGTACTGTAATAACAAGCATGTGTAGTGCATTATCCTGTACATTTTAGTTGCAATATTGGTACTTGGAAGAAGCCGCAGCCTCTGAAGCAATAAAAGTCATCTTGGGTATTTATAATTTATGTGATCTGTTAGGATATTGTTCACATGCACTGATCATCTCCAAATGGGATCAAATTACTGATGTATCGATGATACACAGGGTGATTTATAAACAACGTCATGATCAGTACATCAGTAAAACACCCGACGAGGGTTTGTTATGCAACTTACACCAGGTATTTTGATCTTGTTGTGTGGGAATGAACCTCCTTTTACTTTCCTGGTACAACTGTTCAGAAAGAAATGCCAAAAGCAACGATTTTGTACAAAATACTAGAATTTTCAAATGTCTACATTTTGTGGTACCCCCTGTATACCCGAACGTTATGTAACAACAATTTTCACCATATTTTGATTTCTCATCTCTCTCTGCAACCAACTTACAAGTTTTGATTCATGATTTAACTTTTAAAGGTGAAAACTCCCGCAAAACATTGGAGGCATAGAAGTGTACAAATATATTTTGGTTGTGGAAAATCACAATATTATAAAACAGACCAAGGACGTTCAATGAAATGTCGAAGTTTCTTATACAGTTTATAGTGGGCATGCTTACGCATATTATATACAAGTTTTGAAAGGATTTATCAAAAATTATAACAACCACAGCCCTTTTTCAAAGTGTACAAATAATTTTTGGGTGGACTGTAAATATATCGACTGCAAATCCACAAAACTGCAACTTTCAGTGAACTCAAATCAAAAACAGTCCCCCCTTGCCACAACGAACCTGACTATTATGAACTGTCGAATGCAACGATCTTGACCCTTGGCTCCAAACTTTTCATGTTACGGTCCACTTCAAGACTTGCTCTGATACACCAGCTCAGACCACCAAGTTCCCAAGCGCGTGGCCGTCATCACGAGTCCGTTGGCTTTGCCAAAACGAGCTAACATGCCAATCACAAGTTTGGTTCTGAATCAATCCTGGTAGTGTACCAAATTACCTGATTACTGTACATGTATATCAATCTACATGTACATGTATATTGAGGAAATGTATATGAAACTCACCTGGGTCTGCTTCCGATGCTCTGGTTATGCCAATTCGCCGCATAACTGGAAGAAAAACCCCGGCATTTGAAATTAAATATCACATAATCAACTCGGAAATCATGTGGAAGAACGCACATGCTGCCACTTGTGGACCCTTCATTGAAATAGCGTTGAAGGCCTTTTTGCGGGAACCACACCGCAAACGCACCAGACTCCGGTTCTGGTGTAAACGCTCCTTAACTGCAGACCTTGAAAAGCCATGGCAACGGGAAAGAACACAAACTTATAGCTTCAGTTCGTTTGGTTTTTATGTTTTATCAAGCATACCTGATTTTGGCAAAGTGTGATAAGTTCCGGGAGGCGGGCTGACGCTGACTGATGGCGAGTGATGGTATTCACTTCTGTAGATCTCATTATCTGAAGGGAAAAGCCTGAACTTCAAAATCCCGATCAATTGGAGAAAACTCTCCAAAGGGAAAATGTAGGCCTACCGTACTTTATTCAAATTTCAGTGCATGTAGCAGGAAAAATATTCAATAAAAGCTGTGGCAATACTTCGGTTATTGTCATTGCTCCATTTTTTAATGTTAAGAATGACAATTTTTTTTATTTTGAAGCAAGGGTATTGCAGAAAAATTTTGGTTCTGAGAAAATATAGACAACAGCGATCACAGGGTAACAATTTGTGGCAGCAATGATGAATTTTAATTTACTTCTACACATCACTTGTCTTATGAATTGAAAACTACCGAAAGAACTAGAATGTTAACGATGGCAGCAAATAGTAGCATATTCATTCTGAATACATCATGCTTGAGGAGATAAAGTGCAAGAGTTGCCACTTTTTAAGGTTAAACTACAGTTCAAGAATTGTACATGCTATCAGGAGGCTGCCTCAGATACAGATACAGATGAAGAATGAATGAAATCAGTTCATACTACAAGAAATATATTAGCCTTGTTACAAACCACACTAAAAGAATGATAGAGCACATACACTGACAGAAACAGAAAGAATGATTAAATGGTTAACAGATGAAGCACTATTTGCGGTGTTGCTGTTATGATGCAACGCGATATTTACCCAACTGGTTACTTTCAGCCTGCAGATCACAAAATTCATTTGTGGCAGGGCAGAAGATGTTTTACAGCAGCAAACTAGTTGTGGACAAGGGGTGAGTTATGATGTCATCCACAGAAGCAGACGATTATGGGAATATGATGAAGGTACCGGTAACTTTTTTTATTATTAGGTAAGGGCTGAGAGTTACAGGAACTTAAGGTGCTGCCCCATATTCTTGTACAACTTGGCTCTTACTGGGCAACTGCTTCCCTCCAAATGCGTAACCACAGTGGCGCATCAATAGGCTTCCCACAAGCTCACACCCCTAGAAACCGAGCAAACCTGCTCTGTTCCTAGGGTGTGAGCTTGTGGGAGGGGTGTGAGTTTGTGGGAGGCCTATTGATGCGCCACTGTGGCATAACCAAGTTAGTAACTCATTTTTCCATCAAAATTGAGTTGATACTATTTTTGGAGTTTCTGTGGTGTAAGACTCCAATTTTGATGAAAAAGTGAGTTACTGGGTTCTGCCTTTGAATGGGGATTGCTGGAGAAAACAATGGGCAGTATGTGTCATTGGTCTTGGCGCAACTCGAGTAGAAACCAACAATGGTGAATAGCCCAGTAAGAGTGAATTTGCACGAGAAAACGACCATCACGGGAAGGAATACCTCGAGTTGTTATTGTACATTGAACGTGGGCAACCAAAACCAGGAAAGGATGCAAGCAAAGACGGGACAGAACCAAGAATGGCAAGCAATCAACCTCATCACCAGGAATGAACACCAGTATTACACAATATGCCATGCATATCAGTGCATGTACATAAGCTGTACATATTTGTAGACGAAGACCATAGTTTGGTTTATGTGAACAATGTATACAGGAATCCAGAAGTGACACACAGGGGATGAGGTTGAGAAGAGACAGGTTGCTACCTGGAGGAAGCTGGTCATCTCGACTAGCCGAATCTGCAACTGGGCGGAAAATGAAATACATGTACAATGTAGTAACACAACACGAAGTGGTATCTTATGGGCGTAAATGTGGTTGAAATGAAGAAAATAGGATAAAAACAGAGAAAACACTATACAGAAGGGACGGGAGACTTTGCAAAACTGCAAATTTTTTCATACTCAATGGAATTCACTCTTGATAATATAAAGATACTGGGTAAATTATAAAATGACACGGGAAAATCTCAAAAATTTTTGACAATTTTTTAAACAATTTATGAACAAAGGAAGCTAGTAAACAGAATATCAATCAGCAGCATGTTATGACGAAAAATAGTGCCAATGGCACTGTGCCCGCTTGGCTTTTTAGCACAGTGGTGGAAAAAATAAGCCATATCAGAATCCCATACAAGCCATATTTGACCAAAGCGTTCATAGCAGATTTTGTGAGTTTGGATTTGGCCTCCAGGGCCCATATTCATAAAACCTTGCTAGCTTAGTTGGCTGCTAGTTGTGTACATTGGCCTGTACAAACTAGGCACTTTAGCAGGCAACTAAGCCAAGCAGGGTTTTATGAATATGGGTCCTGGTGGCAAAGTCAAGAATTAGATTTCACCAATACTTTGTCAGGATGTCACTACAACCTAGAGGTAAATACATACAAAGATTCAATACAATAGCTCACACGATTATCAAAATATAACCCTTTTAAGTTGTCACAAAACGCCCCCTACCTACCAAAATAGGAATCGCATCGCACCCAAAATCAAACTTGACCTAGATTTTTTGGTCATAAACACCTGTATGCAATATGACAATGATCCTTCCAGAACTGAAGGCGCTATCCATCTGACAAGGAAAAATTTGATATTTTCGTTTTGGCCCCCTAGTGGCAAAGTCAAGAATCAGATTGCGCCAAAATTTCGTGTGCACGTCACCACAAACTAGAGGTACATACATACAAAGTTTCATCACGATAGCTCAAGCCATTCTCAAAATACAGGCCTTTGAATTTTTTCACAAAACGCCCCCTACTGGCCAAAGTAGGAATTGCATCGCACCCAAAATCGAACTTGACCTAGATTTTGTGGTCATACACACCCATATGCAATATGAAAATGATCCGTCAAAAACTGAAGGCACTATCCATCTGACAAGGGAAAAGTTTACGGACACACGCACGCACGCACGCACGCACTAACGCACGACAGACCACCACTAAAGGCGCCAAGCACAGCATAAGCCCTTTTGGCCTATGGGCCAAGCGGGCTAAAAATGACCTGAAATTGCAAGGCAATATATTTTAATTCAAGTCAATTTAAGCAAATAAAAGAAAGAGCTAAATACATGTTCCAACTAAAATAGTACAACAATACTTCTGGACCATGCAAAAATTGCTAAGTTTGAAAGTCCTGACAACCAATGACCTTGACCTGAATGCCAATTGGGCCTTGACCTTCTAAAATAACCTTGACACCTACCTGCAGCCAAGTGTTCATCTTTACAGTTATTCATCAATGTAATGAGCCATTTCTGTTGATTGACTAGACACTCCCAGGCAGGATCTCCGTGAAACTCAAGACTAACCAGGTACCTGAAAAGGAAATGATTTAGTAAATGGCATTGCAAGTATTTAAACATGGATGTACCGGTATGGTACAAACACCAAATAACAAATCCCTTCCTCTAATATCAACCTTCGTTTTGATTACCGTAACAATATCTTCTTCATTCATAACAAACGACCTGTACAGTGGAACCTTTCTTTGCGGGCACCTCTGCCTGGAGGACACCTCTCTATTAAGGACACAGGACACGGAAGTTCAGTCCGAAACTGGTCATTTCAACCAATTTTGATCTCTTAATCAGGACCCTCTCAATTACGAACAGCAACTACCAGTGCCGAAGGTGTCCTTAAAGATTTTTTTCCACTGTACCGGGTACATTTCACCAGCTCACCTGATTAATTTCTTCTGCTCGTCCAATGTGGATGGAAGCTGAAGCAGTTTCTTGTGAAGTGTTCCCCGGAATGCCGAGATTCTTTGTTCCACTTCCATGTACACTACAAAGAACACACACAGAGGGAATTACATGTACATATATGAAGAACACACGTCAAGAGGATGAAATGTTTCAAGTACATGTATTCAGATATAAGGTATTCATGTCTTTAAAAGCCTACAAATTGCAAGCATGAAAACCAAGCACAAAGAATGTGACTCACCTTTCTTGAAAATCTGGACTTCAGTGTTCCCAAACAGAGATTTGGCACGGGCGTAATCATTGATGACCAAGTCATAGTCTCCCTGTAAAAAGTATGGAAGAATCGAAGAATAATTCAGCATCATTTCAGTTCAACACAAACAGTTGATGGAACGTGAAAATCTTTGACCACATAAAAGGTCAGTTTAAAAAGATTAAAAGCAGCTCTCTTGGTCTGAATAATAGACGAAGAAAGACAGCAAAGCCTATGCGAAGTAATGCCAAATTTCAATAGAATAAAATAATGTACCTTCTTAATATTTCTTTCAATGGTGCACGGCAGGTTAAAAAGGAATTTGAATCTGCTGAGCACGCTCAGTGCGTTCCTTGTGGCGTCTGCTCGATCCTTCCTCCCCAGTACGTCCATGAAGAGGGCATCAGCACAATCGTTACTCTGCTGAAGGACATTTTCCAACTGATCTGTCAGTGTCGCCCCCTTTTGGCTTGTTTCATCTTCAAGGAGTTTTTTATGCATACCTGCAACAGAATTCATGGCCACAGGAAAATAAACAACATCCATCAACATTGGGTGAATGTGAAAAAAGTCCTGACAGATGGCTGTTCAGCTGAACTTGAATCATTTTGTAACATGAGACAGAGGAATGAATGATGGAAAAGAACAGTTTACCTTCTAAAGTTTCCTGACACTCCAAGAATGTAGAAAGGTTCGCCTTCACAAATGACAGAGGCCCCTCTGACCTCTCAGTTGACTTCAATCTCAGAAACGACAAGCCGTCCTTGAGATCAGCAAACCTGAAAAATTATAAGATGGAGGCTGGCACATGTCAATCACTTTTGATTGAAGCTGTTAAAATAATACAGCTGCAAGGATTCGTTAATCAAACAGAAAACCTGGTACAAATGATTTGGAAACGATTGTTGTTACCTGGTGGCATGGTGGTTTTCTAGGAGGAACCAAGCTGGGTCGAAGTTCTCCAGGGTGACATTACCAGATCCTTCAGGAAACAATTCCAACAGTTCCTCCTCCACATACTTCCCTCTGAAGATGAATACATTGAAGCACATTAGAATAAAACGGTGCAATCCATCTGTGAATGACAATGAGGAATAGATGGTATATGGCCAACTACGCCACAAACAGTAACAGAAAGGTTTATGGATTATCATGATATGCTCAAGTGCAGAAAAACAAAGACAACAAGGTGAAAGATCAGGGTATGGCACATACTGATTTCCTTCATCTGATATCCCCAAAGGGTCTTCTTGAGTCTTGAGGATAGGAGATGACGGCCTGTTCCTGTTCAGGGAAGGATGTACTGTGGCAGACTCATCAATCCACACAGCAGACTCTTGCAATGGACCTGTGACATCAGAGGCAATGAATCAGAAATAAACCCACCATTCTACATGTTCTATTGTCCAGTTTATTCAGAGACCCTCACTGCAGACAAGCCCATGGGGGCCCAAAAGAATCTGAGGCTACAGTGAGCATTGCCCGCCCTAGATGAAAGCAAAATGGCTTCAGATGGCCCAAGTCTTCTGATTATGTTTTTGCTACTTACATTAGAATGAACAAAATAGCAGCAAGAATATCTTGAAGAGATGTTTACCTGTTTGCACAAAGTAGCCTCTGAATCCAACAAGGCAGCTACCAATACCACCAGACATTGTCACAACTATGACATCCCCCGTCCCCTTTCCTGGTCCCGTCCTTGCTACAATCTTGGATGAGCTTTTCCATTCTGCAGAAAGCAGGCAGTCCACGCCACAAATCTTCAGACCTGCAAGTGCCAAGTAACCACATTTACAACCTAGGACTAGTAGAGTACCGGTATAGATTTCATAATTTAGAAATATCTACAGTACAGGAAATCAGGAATAAATATTGTATATTCCTGATGATATACAATGAAGTGAATTACTGTACCTGCTACCATCAAAACATCAGAAGCATTAAAGATCAGGGATCTGTTTCATCAAGTGACTTTAAGCTAGTGGTACCTTTAACCAAATGGAAAATGCATTGAGTTAATGGTACCATAGCTTAAAGTCACTTTATGAAACAGGCCTCTGGTTGAGGGGTCTGACTTCCTAGCAGGCATAAAGATTCCTTTAATTGACATACCAATTAAATCTTTTGAATCAAGTCCAAGGTTTTCTCCTCGAATTGTGACTCTTGTTCCTGGAGGGCCTTCTTTTGGTGATATGCCATTTACCAGGGGAGGTTCCTTCTTTCCCATGATGGTAAACTATAAACTCAGTAATAAACTGGAAAAAAGTTGTAATTTGTTCTAAACTCCAACATGTCCCAAGTCCAATGATACCATAGTGGTAATTACAAAGTATCATGCCACAACTTTACCTTTTGCATGGCCTACTTCTATTCTAGTCAGAGACAGAGGGCTTAGACAAAGCCTGTCTAACAGTACACTAACTCATGAACCAGCTATCCTATGATTAGGTCTATTTATGATAGGTCGCAATTATCAGACAATCAGTCCCCTCCACTAGGCCTATCGTAGGCCTAGCTCAGCTTGCTGGTAACTGAGTAAGGGAGACGTAAAACAACAGTAAAAATAAAGCCAGGGGGCTAGGCCTAGGGTAGGCCTACGTGGTCGTGGTCGTGGGTGGTCGGAATGGATTGAAAGAAACAGGCAGACCGGCCACCCATCCATACCATCATGGTGATGGGATGGGGGCTCAAGTATAGTATAGCGGGCCAAGCCATGGGAGGTAATATGGTACTTCGTTGGTATAGCAGATCATGAATTTTTGTACTTGTCTGAGTATCAAGTGTTTTTAAAATCCTTGCGCTAGTTTGTCTTGAGTAATAAGTGTGTCAGGTGGTGGTTGGCTTGATAATGGCATATTGTGTGTGTTAGTGATATTCTGACTTGGTGACATTGGCCTCCAGGGATGGGCGTCATTGACGCATTGGGAAAAAACGGTGGAAGTCAATGACACCCTGACATCTGAAATTAATGAAAGCCCTGCGTCTGGATGGGACTTTGGGAAGTCGGGAGGTTTGGGAGATGGTCCTGTGGAAGTCGCCAGTGAATGGGAGGTTGGGAAGTGGGAGGTATGGGAGGTGATATTGTGGAAGTTACAAGAATGAGAAATGCAGAGTTGGGAGGTCAGTGTTCATATTTGCTCACCTGAGAATGTTTGTGGAGGAGATCAAAATATATTATAGCCGATACGCTTCTCATGACGAAGTTCAGCGCGGTGTACATGGTGTAGTTACACTGGTGGCCAATAGGCGCCACTACCATCGACCTTTCTTTCGCTGCTGCTGTGTTGCAAAAGTAGTTTCACCAGCAACCATGGCAACCATCTTACCAAAATTAGGTCATCACCATGGGAATTTTCTTTCAGAGTGGCAGATGTTGGTTTCTCATCCATCCCCAAAAATTTGTGTGCGTCGGATTGTGGTTTGGTGGTGCATTAGGCCTATAGGCCTAGGCCCCCTAGGCCGATGCGGCGATGTGGGTGGCGAGCGATGCTTTTTGAGCAGACAACAGCATCACCCCGCTTAGTACACGTAGGACCTATATCGTACTGGGGAAATGTCGACTGACATTGACGAGGTTGTCCACTTAATTTTGATGAATGATATGCCAATGTGTTGCCGCTAACTTAAGTCAGGTAAGTGTCGCGGACGGTCATCTTTCGTTGGCGTAGCTGTATCACCTGTAACCGATTCCCTCTCAGGCCGCGGCCCTCTCCATTGTCTTTGGTGTCGTCACGACAGGCGTCCGCGGTGTTGGCGTTCAGATTGTTCGGTGATTCTGTGTCCGTCGGTCAAAGAGATAATTTGTGTTTTACAAACTAGGAGCTCGAGTTGTTTATTTATTCGTTTCGATCGTAACATTACTTCGTTGTCATTGCAAATATGACGGAATAAGCGGCAATGGATGAAATGGCCAGGATGTTGACCAACACACTAGCAGCGTGCTTCTTTGTCATTGCAAATATTACGGAATAAGCGGCAATGGATGAAAAGGCTTGTGTTCATCAACATTGCAACTTTCGTCATGGTAGATACAGGAATAAGTGACAATAAAATCAAATGATATTTATTTTCCAAACACAAAACGAAGTGGCTATTTATCAAGCCAGGTGTAATATATGAGAATGCCTCCCGTATGACAATGCCCGCTTTATTGTTCGGCGGACACTCAAATACAGAAAGACATGTTGATCAGTGCCTCCCCCATTGTCACGTCGCGGCTTATTCCGTCAATCCTTTGTTGGGAGGCACTGACAAACGGGGGCAGTGAAAAACATTACACCGGCTTGCTGAACAGTACGCAAAATTTGGGCTTAAGGTGAAGGGATACCTAACAGATCAGCACAGGCCTAGTGGCGGTCTCAGAACTAATCTATTGTGCGGCAGCTCATTATAGCACCCCGTCACCTGATCTTGGTTCACTGCCCATTACTACAACCCATTCCTAAACTCGAGCCAAGAATGTTTAGGAGTTGTTGGCCGATCGATTGAGGCATGTGAAATCGATTGCAGGCAAATAAAAAATGCGTGACGAGTGGTAAACTTTGAAACGGACTCTACTAACCAGGCGGGAAAGGACTTAATTTGAATAACAATCATGCATTGATCGACTGAGCCGCAATCACCCGCTTTTCCTGCGATTTTCGGTTTTGTTTTGCACTTAATTGGTTGATGATTTACATGAAGTATTGGTTTTACCTGATAGTAAACTTAGTTCCCCAGGTGCCTATAGAGAGATTTTGGTGATATCCGAGTGAAATCTTCCCGTGAGCCAAAAAATGTGAATCAGGGCATTTTTAGACCTTAATTAGTTTATAACGGGAAACTGAAACAATTTTTTGGAGAAAACTCTCTATAGGCACCTGCAGACTACCTGTCTTTAGGTAATGGTATAATCCGTAACCGCGTAGTCGGTACCCACGAGTCAGAATTTCGTCCCGAAGATGAAATTTTAGGGTCTAATTAAAAGTTAATTAATACCATTATTACTAACCCAAATTCACATTTTTTTATCAGAATGTACGGAGGAGGGTCTATACGTAAATAATAAACTTGGTTAAATAGATTACTTTTGGTCATAGAAAAGATATCGAGTTTTCAATGTTGTGCGTGCATTATTTTTTTCCTTAGGTATCCCTTCACCTTAAACGTCGAGCTGGCTGTATTTCCGGAACCAGGTGACAAATACTCCACCATTGGCTTCAGTGTGTTGATTGGCACTTTGCAAAGATGTTGGGCTTACGCCCCAGAGGTCGAGGGTTCGATTCCCGTGTGGTCATAATGTTTTTTCATTTTTTTTTTCTTTTTTTGTTTTCCTTTTCTTACAAAATTATGTTGACTTTTCCAAATTTCTACAAAGAACAACTGGTTAATTATTTTTTTCTTAGTGGTGACACTGATAAAATCGTCTACAGAATCGTTGCATCATCCTGGGCACACCCTGACCCTGGTGTTCGGACTCGCCGGCAGATTCTGATCCACAAACCACAGCGGATTAATCTTCAGACTGACGAAAACCGAGAGCCTGAAGCTAGGCATGCGACCACAGTGACAAATAAGACCGAAAGTAGTGCTTATTCATCGAGCGGCTCGATAAATAAACCCGGTCAACACAAAAACGGCTTTTGGCCGATTTCTGCAACTGGATACATCAGATGCCGACAGCCCAATATACAACATTGGCCGACTTCCCATCCCATACCCCGTTACTTCGGAATCCTTTGTCACCTCCCAACTCCCACTACCCAATTCTAGGCCTACCACGAACCGTCGTCTTGTTGATTCCCATATTGGCCTACTTCCCGCAACACATTTCACTCCAGTCCAAACTCGCATTGTCCTGTGAATGCCCCGAACCCAATTCTTGATTCACACTTCCGAATTCCTATATGATACTCAACACCGCACTTCCCACTACCCCACTTCCCAGATCGATTCTCAGTTCCCAACACCCACTTGCCAAGCGCCAAAAAGACTGGATGATTTTCATGAACAGCTACACGACGGAAGTATTTTCAAGCTTCCCACTGTTTGGCCCGCTATACTCTACTTGACCCTTTTATATATATATATACTCACATTTCCTCTAAATCGGGAAGAAAACGGGGAAAACGAAAATATTTACCTTGAAACTCAGAGCCCGAAAATTCCGTCCACAGGAGACCGCCGCGAAAAGAGAATGGGCGAATGAATGCTCGTCACGTGACGACACTAAGAATGTTTGGAAGTGTCTTGTGGCTGTTCGTAATTTCCACCTCTGCCGCTTGGGGTTTATATCTATTAAGTTCAGCTTTAATAACTGTTGCGTATGACTTTTCCAAAAATTTAGAGTCACCGAGATTATCGAGTATACGATAAAATTTCATTGATCCCAAAATACAGTGGAATAAGAGGTAAAACTAGTGTCAATTTTCACCCCACTCTGCCCATGATTATTTTCCATCAACTTGATGTATCCAGTCAACGTCATCGATTTCTTTCGTACACACTTGACGCAGACAACGCAAGTTACAGGCTGCTTCACAACGTGTCATACGTCTACAGACCTCAGAGATACACGGTCTATTATATCATCGTCATTACTGTGAAATACATTGTGATATTGAAGGTGCAGAAGATGGGGTGGAGAAAATGGCGACTGAAACCAGTTTTGCCCCTGTACGACTTCAGGACAGAAAATTACGTCGGTCATGTATTGATGAACAAGAGAGACAGGTGTTTGAAATGGCGCGGCCGTGCTGCTGGATCTGTTTACCAACTCTGGAAGATAGAGGAGAACATGGAAAGTGTTCTTTCGTTCGGCAAATTTCAATACAATTTTATTGTGACAATATACAATTTTCACGCACAGCACATAGGACATGAAATGGTTTACCGTCTATCATTGAATGTTTCTAACAGGATTAGGGTTTGGGGGACCAAATATTCGGACATACAGTTTCACAGATTGGATGTCACCATTATATTTCACATATTCCTCAGAATGAAATGGTTCAAAGTGGTTCGGTTTTATCGATCAAAAACCGGTTTGTGGTTGACGAGAAACAATACTATGATTCCACTTCCCGGTCAGGCTGCACGAATAGCTATAAACAAGACTGCAGGAATTGTTTTGTATAGGTTTAGGAACTTACGATTAAAAGATCTACTTACCACTGTTGATCTAGGATGCTTTAGAGGAGGAGCAATTGTTTCGAATGATATTCCATTAAAATTAACACTTTTCAAGATAAGAGATCCTGATTCAATACTGAGTCAATTGAGATATCATGAGGCAGCAATTGATGGGAAAAAGTCTCTGACGGTAATACCTGGATTTCTCGACAGCACTAAGAGGCGCCGTATTTACAAAACGGTTTATATTTTCAAACAACTTCTTTGAATAGCACTTCCCCTTTCATTGATATAGCACACTCTGATTTATAAACAAATACATACATTCACTTAAATACGTTTTCGCCATTCAATATTCTTCTGGGACCTTATTCACAAAGCCCCGCCCGTAACTATAAGGGTACGCAAATCCTTTGTCAGGCTGATAGTGAACAATAGGTTGTCCGCTAAAGGACAATAGTTTGCGCACTTCCGTAAGTTACGGGAGCTTCGTGAATAAAGTCCCTGGTTCTGGTATAAAGTATTCTTGAGGTCGTTTGAAGATTGCAGTCCTCAAGTGTGCTAGTATACAGAGCCGTTGTAACATCTGCCACTGTTTCCGTACGTCACTGTTTCCCCTTATTTCATTGAGAAACGCTAGCAGATAGATCAGCACGTTTCACTGTGTGTCCCCTGTTGTCACGTCGCAGCTTATTCCGTCACACAGTAGTAGGTGACAATCACAGACAGGCTGAATGGGTGAATGTCGTCCAATCCTGATCCTACACACTAATTCCTATCCCAAGCCCCAAACCCTAAACCCAACCCTGACCCTCAACCCTTGTCACTGACCCCTACCCTAATACTAAACCTAGTCCTGACCCTAACCGTCAACGCTAACCATCCTAACTTCGTAACCTGGGTACAGTGGTTTAGACGACATTAATAACTGTTGCGTATGATTTTTCCAAAAAATTAGATTCACCGAGATTATCGAGTATACGATAAAGGGGCTGTTCATTCTCATCTTAGGGATTGTCAAATCAGGCTGTTCGTGATCACCCTGACCTAAAAATATAATGTTGGGTCATTTCAATGACCAGAAACTGACAGAAGAATCACTTTTTTTTGCTCAATGTAGGACCATTCTATTCTCTAGGTGGGGGTAGAGGTGCCATAGGCCTATACATTGTGTTACGGTTGCATAATGTCATTTCTTGCCCATTCCTGATAAAGGTGTTTTGGGTGACTTGATGTTTTCAATGCCAATGTAAGGGTGCAAGGGATGATAGTGGCGTGACCTGCCCAGGGTTTGAATAGGGACTAGGAAAATCCTAGAAGATGTTAGATAATATTGAATAATTCTTTTTGTTACGAAGCAATTTCTTAGACTTTCTTTGGCCAAAGGGTCACTGCAATGTTGTAGCTCAGAGTGCTTGCTTGAGCTATAGCCTAGAGTTTTAGTACTGCGTAGACATGGTAGTGCATCTGTGCCAAGTTTGTGGATTATTGGAGATGTGGATTTAGAACTGATAATTCTGCTCTTGGATTACTATGTGACTACAGTTGTTTTTTATTGAGTGAATGGTGGAATACCAGCAGGCTGATAAGGTAGGACAACCTGTATCATCCCAACACTGAGTAGAATATTGTCCCACAATTCATTATAGTTCCTTTAGATACGACTAGGTGGCGCCACAAAAATATTGTTTTAATCATAAATACCACCAATGTTATAAGACTGAAAAAAACACTAAGTGACACCATCTGGTCCTATCTAGAGGAACTACAATTAATCACTGGACAGTTTTCTACTAAAGGTTCAATTGTGTAATGAATAATGATGTATCAATTTCAGAAGCAGGTTAGGTTTATCAGCAAACTATATTGTAAGATTGCATTGTTGGGTTTTCGGGGGGGGGGGGGGGTTATATCAAAATGTAACATTCCCTGCCCCAATCAGTACATTCAATCAGTTTGACTAGTGCCATTGGTATTGGGCCCTGTCCAGGGGCCCTTTATGTTCACTTAGAATCAAGACCTATGGTATATAACAGTGCATAATAGGCATCAATTGCCTTTTCATTCAAGCCTAACCACCAACACTTCAGTACAATAGCCACCATTCAATGTAGGGCCTACTTCATTGAAGCAAACCATAACCCCTCAGTGAAAAAATAGTTCGATCCTATTGTCAAAGAAAAAGAGCCATGACATAAGTCACTTCATGTTATGAATCCCTATTTTTAGTAGGCCTAGGTTATTAATAGCTCACTCTCTCTTAAGCGAAGAATTTCAAAATCATTTTTTGGGGTGTTCTTGTTAATTATGATGAAAAATCTTGCATGATCAGGACCTCTAATGAGCAGCACAACCCATTTCTGAAGTAACATTTAGACTTTATGGCATTTTTGCGGGGCCTCATCACATTGATTAGCCTTTTGTTCTAGATAATGACTTATGATTGACTTGACAATTGATCCAATATTGATCATTTTCACCATAGAATCATCCCTGCAACTTTCAAATTCATAGCTTTTCTAGTTTTCCCAAGGATCACAAATCTTGGTCTCAAATGAAAATGAACAGCCCCTTTCATGATTCCAGAATACAGTGGAATAAGAGGTAAAACTAGTGTCAGGTTTCATCCCACTCTGCCCATGATTATTTTCCATCAACTTGACGTATCCAGTCAACGTCATCGATTTCTTTCGTACACTCTTGACGCAGACGGCGCAAGCTGCTTCACAACGTGTCATGCGTCTACAGACCTCAGAGATCGGTCCATTATGTCATCGTCATTACTGTGAAATACATTGTGATGTTGAAGAAAATGGCGACTGAAACCAGTTTTGCCCCTGTACGACTTCAGGACTGGAAATTACGTCGGTCATGTATTCATAACCAAGAGAGACAGGTGTTTCAAATGGCACGGCCGTAATGCTGGATCTATTATCAGCAACTGCAATATACAGAAGAACATGGAAAGTGTTGTTTCGTTATGCCGATTGGTTCAATACCATTTTTTATGACAATATACAATTGTCACGCACAGCACACACGACATGAATTGGTTTACCGTCTATCATTGAATGTTTCTAACAGGATTAGGCTTTGGTGAGCCAAATATTCGGACATACAGTTTCACAGATTGGATGTCACCATTATATTTCAGATATTCCTCAGAATGAAATGGTTCAAAGTGGTTCGGTTTCATCGATCAAAAACCGGTCTGTGGTTGATAAGAAACAATACTATGATACCACTTCCCGGTATGGCTATACTAGTAACAGGAAACACGACTGCAGGGATAGCTTTGTGTAAGTTTAGGAATTTACGATTAAAAAATCTACTTACCACTCTTGATGCAGGGTGCTTTAGAGGAGGAGCGATAGTTTCGAATGATATTCCATTAAAATTAACACTTTTCAAGATGAAAGGTCCTGTTTCAATACTGAAACAAATGTATAAGTATAATAAGGTAGCAATTGATGGAGAAAAGGCCCTGAAGGTGATACATGGGTTTCTCGATAGCACTAAGAGGCGCCGTACTTACAAAACTGTTTATATTTTCAAACTTCTTTGAATATCATTTCCCGTTTCATCTAGCATACCCTGATTTATAAACAAATACATACATTCACTTCAATACGTTTTCGCCATTCAATATTCTTCTGATTCTGATATAAAGTATTCTTTAGGTAGTTTGATGATTGCAGCCCTCAAGTGTGCTAGTATACAGAGCCGTTGTAACATCTGCCAGTGTTTCCGTACGTCAGTGTTTCCCCTTACTTCTTTGAGAACCGCTAGCAGCACAGAAAAAAAATCGATCTCATCTCGAGATAAAATGAGTCTCCAGCCTACTATTTTGTCCCTAAAATGAGTTTCTTTGCTACTCGAACACAGAATGAGTACCAGTTTTCTAAGGCTGGAGCCCTCTTGCATCGACTGGAGATAACTGCATCTGGAGTCTCATTCTGAAGTAGAGACAAAGTCTACTCATTTTGAGTTTTCTAAGTTCTCCAGTCGATGGGACGTACATGCACAGGGCATCAGCTGGAGAAAATTGGAAACACCCCGAGGGGAACCAAAATATGCTCATATGAGGAGCTCGGTGGTGTGGTTGTTCTGGTGTCCGACTTGCGATCAGAGGGTCCAGGGTTCGAAACCCACTGGGTGTTAAACGTTTTTTTACATCACTTGTTTATTTGATTCGAGACAATCAACAGACAATCCGGTGGAAACAGCTGAGAATTATTTTAACCAGTTGGAAACAATGTCATCTCAAGTGGTGACCCAGTTAAGTCTATTCGAGTTGCAAAAGAAACTCATTTTAGGGACAAGAGTTGGAGATTCATTTTATCTCGAGATGAGATCGTTTTTTCTTTCTGTGTTTGTCAATTCGGCATTTTTGTCCAACGGTCAAAACACGTGGCAGCTGTCAGTATGGTTAATGTTCCACTCATGCTTACTTATCCAAGGTCCTATGGTGTCAATATTTCTTATTATTAAATGTCTGGCTCATTGCAATATCACGAGATACTTATACCGTACCCGGTATCTCAAATTATTTAAATTACAGGCACAGGCCTAAAAAGTGATGATAATTTTAACTGGCTGGCGGCTTTGCAAAAATTTCTGTCCGTGTGTGTTGTGGATTATGTAATGATCTCAAAGGTTTGGAGATCAAGTTTAATTAAAGCCAAACAATATTCCTCTGCAATGGAGCATTCATGGTCTCAAAATACATGTAGATCTGTAGAATTTTTTAATACCACCGATGAACAAACTAGAAAAACGTGAGCCATTGAGGTCAACTCGTCGTTCCAGAGTCTGATGTTTGCTTGATGGCCGAGGGCATTCAGTTGGCAATTGGACTTGAAACGGACGTGCATATTTCTTTGTAAAGGAAAACCTAAAAGCTACTGCTTATCAGGTGGATTGCTCAAGTGCAATTTGAGTCAAATATGGTTACTCATTGCAAGCGGGAAGTGGCAATTAGCAAGAAGACAGTTGTTTTCTTGACAGCGAAAAGCTGTTTCTTTTGACCAATCGGCAGCAGAGCCTGAATTATCCGACAATGCATTATGTCAACCATGCTGATTGGATCGGAAGTAACCCATCGAAAAAGTTCGTCCAGATGTCATAGTTTTATCTAAGTTCCTTGATCCTTTTAGGGCCACATGCTATCAGTTTAGCAGACGCCACGACCCTGTTATGGCCTAGTTTCAAAGGGGACATAATGCTTGAGAAAATACGAACGACCATTTACCCTCCAACTGCCGACAGACATGAGAGACATTTTGAATTCAAGCCTGGGTGAATTGATCGGTAACACTTTGCAAGCGTTTACAATGCGACACTTTTTGTCGGAATCACCACACTTCAAAAAGTATTGTTGTAGCACAAAAAGATCACAGACTACAAGAAGAGTGTTCCGTGCGACGCTTTCGGTGCCAATAAAGCACTTCTGTTGTCTGTTTGTCCTCACTGTGCCTCCTGTACACTTGGGATGTTGAATGATGAAACTTCCCAGTAGCCTACACTGCATAACGCCGTACATTTTCGAACCTTATCATTTAATGTATATATAAAAGATTCAGCACTAATGGGATACTTAATGGCCACTAGATATGTTGGTCAACTTAAACCTCATATCGTTGACAAAATTAAGCTTTCAAACTCCATCAGGAATCACCTTCAGTTCAGCCGATCGATCTGAAGTGATCATGAGCTTGGCGGGAGACATGAATTCTGTTCATGGGTCTCGCTCCTTGGTCCCGGGGTAAAAACATCTGATACCCCTCGATATATGATGTCTCCAACAATATATTTACGGATTGAGCGGCACCATTCAAGTAGACTTAGAAGAGACCAAGAGCCTTAATCCTGTGATAAACAATACAGGGGGACATTAACAAGACGGAGACATTAGTTTCTATCATCAGACCGGTTGTGGTCAGATCATCAAGAATCCTATTCCAGATCAGGGACAAATTGTGTGCATGGCGTCTCCTGTCTTTAGTTCAGCGACGGCTTGAGCTCCATGTATGAGGCGGAATGACGATTTATTTGTTCCTAAGAATCGGATTGTAAAGTTCCAGCCTGAAGAAGACCCCGGTTGGGGTCGAAAATTCGCAAACACTCTGGAAATTGCCTTTTTATTTATCATTTACATGTAACGGGAAGGTCGATTGAGTGGATGAAAACGCTAATGTGTTGTTACAGACAACTTTTCAGCGACGTGGTTGGGCTCTTCGTATGTTGTGTACAAAATGGCGGTGTTTCATTCCTTGTCCGTAATATAAGTGCTGTCAGTAAGGGTCCCTTTGGGACCCTTCTGCTTCAACGATACATATTCCTGTGCGTTAATCACGCATGTGCTCTTGAATAAAAGTAAAGGCAGAGTTCTTTCAGGGCTTAAGATAAGAGGAGTATTTGCTTAAAATACTCCTTGAAATCTCAAAATACTCCTCCATTCTGGAACTGAAAGGGTGAAATACTCCTTTAGATTTATCAGTTTGCAATACTTTATTAATGGAATACCGTACTCCTTTGAACAGTGAAAATACTCTTTCCTCTGATAGAAGAGCATGATACTCTTTGCCCCCAAAATTATCTAAGGGCATCTATATATTAATCTATATATTATTACTGAGTCGGCGATTTGCGTAATTTCACACATCTCCTCTGAAGCCACCGTACGGATTGCCGTGATGTGATTTATCACATGCTTCGGGTTTGTCCGAAGACATTCCACCCACTTTTATTTGCATCACATTTTATTCCACTTTTATTCCGTTGCTATCAGGATACCGACCGCCAGCCTGCGCCATCTATCGTTAATTAGACACACCACAGGAGTGAAAGACGTTTCATAACATGGTGCATGTGCACGTTTTACAATGCATTGAAGCACAGGATGTATTGTCTTCGAGGCTGTGGGCTACAATAGGCCTAAATACACTACTGTGGTAGAGTCGGCATTGTTTTTGGCCACCGATAGGGCCCGGGCGATAGGGCCATCATCATGTTAAATCATTCCTCAGAATTGATGACGCGATGATAGCCTGCATTGTGATTTATTCTGGCCCTTTCACACAGGGGTTGCCTATTCCACGACAATCAATAGGCCTACATCCCAAGGACAAACATTTCATGGGCATATTCCTCCAAAATCCTGTTTTCTCTCACGGCAAACTTGCGCTCTCGAGAGCCCGGTCGTAGGCCTACCACAACATATTCGCGTCAAAGTAATCCACACTCAGACACAACGTCAAATCGGGGACCGCACACATAGGCCTACATTTAGATCTACACCGTTACCTTCAAAGAGATCTTATCAGGGTCGGATCCAGGGGGCCGTGTGGGGCGTAGGCGTGCGCCCCCCCCCCCCATTTTTTGGCAGAGTAAGGTTTTTCTAGCAAGAAAAATTAAATCACATAAAAAGTTGAGTACTACTTTGCTCTCATGCAGATGCCAGGAAAATGCATCTAAAACCACTTATTTAAATTGTCATATTTTTCTGGGGGTGAGCTT